>JAKCPI010009682.1:0-25442 GCA_023213315.1 Euborellia annulipes
AAAATGCAGTAAATAAATTTTATCTATTGGTACAAACTTGTGTTTGACCTATATTAAAATTATTTTTACTTTCTCTTACCTCTATATATGTTAATATTTAAAGAAAGAAAGTATTGGATTCATGTCAAAAATTCGATGTTGAGATTTAAATGAGGTCTCCTGAATCCAAAAAAGTGGTTTTCTGTCTGTGTGTGTGTTCAATTTTAAGCATAAAGGAATTTAGCTAGGTGGTTGAAATTTCATATTTAAGTGGGCGTGAAAATAAGCTTTTAATCAAAATCGAGCAAAAAGTACTAGTACTTTACTGATGTAGTTTTTCAGTTTTTTTTTTTTTGAATTTTCTCAAAATTTTCTCCAACGATTTTGATTAAAATTCAAAAATCAATTATTTTTAAGATGCTCTTTAAAATATATAATTATTATCATTTTTCCATTGAAATCTTCTGAAGACCACTTTACTTTTGTATTCCATGGTGAAGATAGAAATGGTTGCCATGGTAACAAAATATATTTTCCCACACTTATAAATTTTACATCTTGAATCGCACTGTCGGAACCTAAATATGTGGTCACAAAAAATATGGTGCGACCATCACACCATATTTTTTTTTAATTTAAACAAAACTTTCACTGTTGACATATGAAGGACTTTTGAAACATATGAAAAGTATATGATAAGTCCATTTTTTGCAATGTTTTACCAGACTATTTTTTAAGTTTGTTTACATTTCCATAGTACGGTGTTTCTTAACGTGTGAATATTATTGATACTATCATGTTTTTCAAAAGCATGAAACTAGCAAATAAAAGTACTCCGGTTTTGCCACCAGATAGCGTAAACAATACAAACAAAAATGTACTATCATGTTTTCCCGTGTGCTCTTCATATGTCTACTCTAACCTCTATATGACCTCGGTAGAAGAAAAGGTAATATAAAAAAAATGTTTTCGAATATTTAAATAATTCCAAATAATAAAATGTTTGCATTAAAAAGTTGCAAGCGGTGCTGAGAGTCACCATAGAACTGAGTGTCTGTCGACGGGCCTGGCAAGTAAAATGAACAACATCCACCAAGAACCTTGTCAACACCGATGCCAAGTAGTGGTCATCAACTGGATTGGTGGCCCAGACGAAGAACGCTGATTTATGTAAAAAATCGAACATAGAAACAAATTTTCTTTGATTTATTGTTGAAAATGTCGACACCGTCGGTTCCTCTAAAGCATATTATTTTTTGCTAACCAAAGCCATTTACATTCACTATTCAAATTTTGTTATTTAACGAATTTAAAAAACTGTATTTTTTGAAAAAATCGGATTAGATTTCATTTTAATATTGTTTTTAGATATTATAATAGATCAGCCCATCCCTTTCCGAACGTACTCCATTAGAGTAACACGATTTGTTTATTTACTTACCTCTCTCTAGTATTATGCGCTCTGGTTCAGTACAAACTCCTGAACACAAATATCCACTAATTGCCTTTAATACTGACCCATTAGCTGACTGACTGTCAAAACATACCATGCAGATATGGATTGCTAATCGAAACTAAATAGCTTGCGACTCGTTACTATAAACGGGATTTAATAAAGATAAGCTAATTTATATAAATTGAAATATCTATATATCGGAAATAGGAAAAAACAATGCTCTCTGCGTCATTTGTTTCAAAAGCCATTTCCTGAATTAATATCTAATGGAATTTAAAATAAAAATTTAATCCAAAAATTACATAAATATCAGGGGTAATTATTAAAGATGAGTATCTTTCTTTGTAAGTAAAAAACATCGCTGTTTCATTTAATTTCAAGCAACGATATCTGAAAATCATCGAAGAAAAAACATCGATGTTTCTTGATATCAATTAACAAAATTAAAGATAAATAAAAACTTTTTTTTTTTAACACTCACACTTTTTCCCATTCACACTTCACATTCACACACACATACACAGTCTTTTCGGCAACTTAGGCCATATAAGACTTTAAACGATAACCGTTATTATTAAAATATATATAAATGCCTATATATGAATGCCTAGGCCCCATTATATATATATAATATATATATATATATATATATATATATATATATATATAATGGGGCCCAGGCATTCCCATTCTTATTTAATTCATAAATAAAATCATCGGACTGCCTGGGATCCGAACCCTCGACCCTTGGTAAACACGACACACGCGCTACCAACTACATCAAGCCCGATAAATAAAAAAAACTTAAAAAAAAGACTCTTTTTTACAAATTTATTTTGGTGTAGCCTAAATAAAAATACAAAACCTTTCTTAAAAAGAGAAATCTCAGGACCAGCAAAAATTAAATACGATATCTGAAAACAGTCAAGTTTCACTGTCAACCCCTCAATTCTTCAGGTGGTTAAATAACAATAGACTATCCTGAAAAAGGATTTAATTGACTGCTGAAATGTTGAGAGCTAAAAAAATAAAATATTTTTTTAAATTAATTTCTCCTTGGCCACTAAGCAAGAGTACAAAACTTGTTGGAGATTTATACTATACTAGCCGCAATGCCCGTCTCCAGGTGGACCTGGCCCTAGCCACGAGGCTTCGCTCGCCTTTGGCGGTGAAGTTTTTTACCAATTTAGGATACATATATACATTTTTCTTCTTTATAAAAAGGGGTTTCCCGACCCCTAATGAATGATAGCCTAAAACCACTCCCCTGAAATTCTCTACCAATTAATAAAACTCCGTCTAGTACTTTAAGAACGCATACCCGTCAAACAAACTAATTTTTATATACCAATATATACGACGTACATTTAAAAAAAATTCATTTTTTCCAAAATAATTAAAAGTATGAGAGGGAAAAAGGACAACGCTTCGACTGCCCAAGTATACCAAATACCAAAACGCCCTGTTATTGTTTGTCTTGCATGTGTATTAATATTTCTCGAAAATGGTGAGGTCTGTTAGGAAAACATGGACATATAAAATGCAAAAATAGAGATGAAGGCCAGTTCACCAGTGAAAATTTTTATCCCTTCGGTATTTGTATATAAGCTATATATACATATACTATAACTGAAACACATTCTCCCTTTTATATCGAGGATGTTCTCTCGATTTAATAAACTCTCACAATCATATTTCACGATTTCCAAACCAAACAACAAAGGTATTGTGCGATTCAACTTTTCTAAAAAAAAAATAACGCAATGAACAAAAATAAAATAAATGGATTTTTTTTTTAGCTGGGATAAAATGGAAATGCCAGATAAAAATTATAAGCTTAATAGTAAATGAATCGTGATTTATAATCTCTTATTGATTCTCTTTTTCTCAGTGGATAGCGAACTGGAGATGACACTCACGACCTCTTGATATTTTAAAATTATAATTCAAATCCGCCCACTTTCTTTATATCTCAAACTACTTTCAATGGTGTAGTGGCTATGGTGCTGGTATAAAAACCAAGGGTCGCCGGCTCGCATCCCGTCTCATGCGATAATTTATTTCAATTAGATTGGCTACCAATCCAGATGAAATAAATAGAGACGGATCAGTTGGGGGGGGGGGTCTAATTGGTCTTCGCTGCCGAAAAAGACCTAAAAAAACGTCGACAGCATTTTTTAAACATTTTTTTTTTTAAACACTCACTTTTTTTCCATCCACATTCACACAGTCTTTTCGGCAACTTAGGCAATATAAGACTTTATACGATAACTGTTATTATGAATATATACAGTATATATTGAGGTCCAGGCAATCTTATTTAAGCCATTTGGTATCCAAATGGCTTAAATAAAATCATCCGACTGCCTGGGATCCGAACCCTCGACCCTTAGTATACAAGGCAGGCGCGCTATCAACTATGCCAAGCTCGAGGGCCAAAGTAGGGAAAATGTAAGAAAGTCGGCAGCATTTTTTAAACATTTCTGCAACAATACCAGATATACCAGATTCCGGAGTCGATAAGCATATAAAGGCTTTTTATTTGGCTGAACCTGCCCTGTCAAAATCTACCAGATATATCTTAGCTATTCCTCTGCATTATAATTGTTATTTATAATTTACTATTTATGTTTATACCGGTATACTCAAGTCAATATACGCCAACGCCAAAGGCCAATTCTACAAAACACTAACAATAATAAATAAATATATATGATAGTATCTGTTGCAGGCATGATATTTCCCTTCCAATTCATTAATAATAATAAGCGATCGGGTATGTATTTTTTAAGTTTATATTATACTCTATAGCCTATGGGGAGAAAAACATTAGGCTATATTATTTTTATACTTAAGTTTGGACTCGACTAATGTATAGACCAACGATGGCGAACCTATGACCCGTGGGTCAAGAACTGACCCACGATTGCTACTCACAGAAACTTACCTAATAAAGTTGCACGAGAAAGAGGAAAGAGGCGCACTAAAATTTTTAAAATCATCAATCGACACTCATTTTTACCCCATTGGTCAATTGAAAGTTAAAAATTTTTAATCTTAACTCTGGTACAAATGGCCATTAGTGAACCACGAGCTAGTACTAGTAAAAATATGAACAAAATTTGACCCACGTCTCTCTCAAAAAGGTTCGCCATCCTTGGTATAGACCAAGCGCTTTGTGGTAAGCAACCAAACATGCATTTCTGGTTAGCTGGTTGCCTATCAATTCATCAATTAAAAGTTTATATTCAAATATTTTAATAAGCAATACTTTTTACTTTCTCTAATGTATATATATAAATATATAGAAAGTATTATATTCATTTCGAAAATTCGATGACGAGAATTTGATGGAAATACACGTTTTGAGGTCTCTTAAGTCCAAAAAAGTAGGACTGCGGTCTTTCTGTCTGGGTGTATTCAATTTAAAGCAAAAAAAATCTGGTGTGTCTGGTCGCAGAGCACACAACTTTCTCTTACCTTCGGTAATCGAAAGTTGCTGTTCTGTGCTTGTCACGTCAGATTTTTTGTTGCTCTAAATTTAATTTAAAGAACATCTAAAAAATAATTAATTTTTGAATTTTAATCAAAATCGTTCGAGCGAATTTTAAGAAAATCGAAAAAAAAACTGTAAAAGTACACCAGTAAAGTACTAATACTTTTTGGCCGATTTTGATTAAAAGCTTATTTTCACACTCTAAGTGGGTGTCTAACTTAAATATAAAATTTCAACTTCCTAGCTCAATAAAATCTCGACATCGAATTTTTGACAGAGAAAGTAAAAATCAAAACTAAACAGAAATAAAAGAACCAAAACGAAATATATTAATAATCATAATGGCGCAGTCCTGATTATTTAAATTCCTTTTTAAAGAAAGAGGTATGGTGAGGACACATAAAAAGCACGAACCAATTTACTTTTTATTTCACTTTTTGTGAATTATATATACCAATTTCATCGTGGTTTTTATGTGTCCTCACCATACCTCTTTCTTTAAAAAAGGAAATATATTAATAATTGTAAAGATAAAATTGAGCAATTTAATTTAATAGTCTATTGTTTTTAATATTTATTAATAGTTAGAAAATGAATAGAGTAGTTGTTGAGAGAGTAGAGAATATTATTATTAGGCTGGAGTGTAGATTGGTTGGTCGGTAGTCGATGGCCCGGGGCCTTACAAGCCATGGTCGCCGAGGTCAGCTGCTCTCTGTTTGCTGACCAAACAGGATTTCGCGTGTCCCGTGTTTAGCTATTCCCTGTTCGATCATCACCTGATTAGAGGTAACATGCTCGACGATGTCGTTTCGTTTCTCAGTTGGTCGGTGCTGGTTCGTTCGTTCCAAGTAACCCTCCGGGCTTGCGTCATTATCGGCCTGTTGTCACTGCAAACAGAGCCAGAACTAAGTGGGACCTAGCGTCCCCCTGGCAAAGTGGACACGGTGCGTGTCCCACGGTAGTTGAGAAATTTAAACATGAACAGAACTCCTCTTCATCGAGTGTTTGTATTGTTAGTGAAACCTTCTTGAAATGTATCCCAAGCAGTGGATTTTTACACCGAAAAACATCTAAGAAGATAATTTCATCTTCCGATTAATTATAGACACGGAAATTTTAAGAATATAAAAAATTTCTTTAGAAAAAAAATGTTTAAGATAGAGTAAAAATGGCTTCCAATGCGTGATAAAAAGAAACTATACTATAGAATAAAGAAAACAACAAATGAAGAAAATTTTTTATTTTATTATTATTTCTTTTTTTTTTTAATTCTGAATAAATTCCTTAAAAAAAAAATGATTGGTGATTAATAAGTTTTAAGGTTGTTCGGACATTAAAGCACTTTATCAGATTAAAAGCTAATTTTTTAATATGTTATTAATCACTATCAAATAAGTATAAAATAAAATTTTGAAGCAGATCTGACCCAGGGTTATCGTGTAATTAATTTTAAAAAAATTGAAATTTAACATGTAGCCTATGGGGAATAACGACGAAACGCACACATATTGAATTAAATAGGCATCTGTGCATCTGATACAAAAACAAAAAAACTTACATTTTATTAATTCACTTCCGAGGAATATGTTAAAAATAAAATCAAAAGTTTCTGCCGTCCGCTTTTAAAGATATTTTAACAAAAAAGTCAAAAAATTCTCCAAAATGACAGTCGCCAATATTTAAAAATAAGGAAGATTTGAGAGTGAGACCAGTCCGGCAACGTCGCATAACATAATTGTCTTTTCTCGATGTCAGTTACATTTTTTTTTTTCAATTTTACGATATTTTTTCTCGCAAATCGTCCATTGTGTTTAAACTGATTTGCATTAAACATTGTAATATATTAAATAAAATAAAATTTAAGGCGTTTAAGATTTAAAATAGATAGTTGATGAATGCAATGTTGCCAGTTCTATATTACGTGAAATACTGCTCAAGTCAAAAGTCATTCATTTATTATTTTTGGTAATTAAATTATTAACTTAATACAATTATAAACTATGATAGGTCACGACTAAATTATAATAAGGAATTTTGGCATTCAAATTTTTAATTTTATTTAAAAAAAAATTTAGATTCTACAATATTATAACTTACGATGTACTATCCGAACAACCTTAAATAAAATATATTCAGGAGTATTCTCTAGGCAAAAAAAAATTAACATTCACAATTCATTTTAACACCTCCTTGCAACAAAAGCAAAAACTTTAACACCAAAGTGTTAATATTTTGTCGAAATGGTTAAAAAATAATGTCATGGCACAACATGCAATAGATAAAATTTTGCCGTTCTTTCATTTTTCTATTTTTACTTTCTCTTATCTATATATAGAAAATATTGCATTTAAGTCAAAAATTCGAAGTCGAGATTTTGATAGAAATCTAGTATTAAGGCCCCCCTGAATTCAAAAAAGCGGGTCTCGCAAATTTATCTGTCTGTTTTGTGTGTGTGATTAAATTAAATCAAGAAGGAAATAAGGTAAGCTACGAGATTGAAATTTTATATTTTAGTTAAATACCCTCTGATACGGGAAAATGTTTTTAAACAAAACCGGCCAAATTGTACTAATACTTTTTTAATGAACTTTTTCATTTTTTTTATTTTTTCTCACAATTCCCTCTAATAATTTTGATTTAAATTCAAAAAATCAATTATTTTTTAGATGCTCTTTATAATGTATTCTCATTTAGTCTTCAAAGTTATTTAAAGACAATTTACTCTTGTATTTTATAAATAAGATAGAAGAAACAGTTATTATGGCAGCAAATAAAAATATTTTTCTGTCTGTATGTATGTTCAAAATAAAGTTTGAAGGAAATTAGCTAAGAGGTTGAGAATGTATATTTAAGTTATGTGCAGTGAAAGACAATATTAAGTCCCACCCATGCGTTTTCTACTTGTAATTATTTCATTGTTTTAAAAAAAAATATTATATATTTTTTAATGGAAACTTCCATGGTTCAAACCTAGAAAATTTTCACTCAAGATTTTCATTTTCTTTTATAAAGACAATGAAATAACAAAAGTAAAAAACGCATGGGTGGGACTTAATATTGACCCTCACTGTACCCTCCTGAGACTCGAAAATAGGCTTTTAAATAAAATCGACCAAAAAGTAACATACTACTGTAGTAGGCATACTTTAGTGAAGTACTTTTTCAGTTTTTCTTAATATTCTCTTTAAACCCCTTCCACTCAGGAACGAGCTACTGTTAAGAAGAGGTTAAGATTTTTATTTATTTTTAAACATGCAAAGAAATTAAAATATTTTTCACGTTTTACCATTAGATAGGGTAACTTTAATTCGTAAATAAATTCTTTGGGAAGTTGGCTGATCTCTGCTGATCTGCATAAGTAATTTATAAGGCATCGGCAACGAAGTGTTTATGTCGCATCGAAATGAGCCTGATGAACATCAAACGACAAAAGAGCATCATGAACGAACGAGCTCTCTAGGGGCCAACATCTTGATGTTTTTTTTTAGACAGTGAGTGAGAGGAAAAGAGCTGGAGGCAATCTAAAAATCGCAAAGAGAATGGAGGGAAAGAGGGATAGAGAGGGCGCTTGCTGTTGTTTCAACATAATGCGACATAAAAATCAACTCAGCGCCTCTTACAGTGACTTTGAGCCCCTTATAAGCCTTCATTTTCGATATCTTTTCATTCACACTCAATTTTTCAATGAGGAATCCATTATATGATATTTAAATGAAGAGACAAAATTTCCATACTACTAAAAATAATATTTCCTTAAAAAAAAAATGTATTTAAAAATTCAAAATATTTAAAATTTAATTTCAATTTTTGAAAGAATAATGGAATCTTCTTCTTCTTCTGTCCTCCCCATTTTCGATATGCTGGGTCGGCGGACCTCACTCTTTTCCCACCAACCCTATTATGAGTTTTTGCGACCAAAGAAATAGGACAGGCCGGTCCGTCGCATGGCCTGACGCCTGTTGAAAGGAGGAAAGAAGAGACAGACATACAAAGAACTGAAGGACTGGCTGTCCCAGCTCGGGCAGCTCGTGGTTGCCATCCACGTACCCACAAGATGTGGACCCCTGAGCGAAGAAAGAATAATGGAATATGAGTATTCAATCTGCATGTTAATCCAATAGAAAAGTAGATTTTGCTTTTTAAACTAATAATTTTCTTTCATTTCAGCGTCTGATATTAAAAACGGAAAGACTGATAAGAAAGAGAAGAAATCATAATCTTAGTCCCTCGCTAGTTGTGAGAAAATGTAACTGAATCCTCGGACAAATATACTTTCTAAAAAATAACTTTCAAGTTACTTTAAGAAAAAGGGTATAGAATATGATTGTCTCTAAAAACAGGCCTAAAAATTTAATAAAATTGAACTAAGTGTGCCGCACTTACTGTTGTTGTATATTGTTGTACTGAAAGAGTGTCTAAGATTTTAAAATCATGTTTGTTTAATACACAAACAAGATGTTATTAACCCAAAAAGTGATGTTGTTGACAAGTGAGGTGAAATTAATCCTTTTCGATTGCATCTGATCTGTCAGATCTCTTCAGAAATAAGGAGATTAATTAGAAACGTAGGGCTTATAGCTGGTAGTTCAATCAGGATAGGTGAGAAGAAAAAGAAAATTCGCAGCTAGTTATATTTCATTATTTTTATTCCCATTATGATGACGTTTCGGTCCCGGTCAGGACCATCCTCAGAACAAATGGATGTCAAATATGTGCTTCTCCTCAAGTTCTATGAATGACATATGACTGCATTATATAATTTGCACATATTTAACACCCATTTGTTCTGAGGATGGTCCTGACCGGGACCGGAACGTCAACATAAAAATAATGAAATATAACTAGCTGCGAATTTTCTTTTTCTTCTCACCTATCCTGAACGAGATTAATATCTTACATTTTTTTGCCTAGAGAATATGCCTGCATATATTTTATTTAAAATTTATTAAACACTAGTCATTTTTTAATTCGGATTATGGGCCGAAACGTCGACATGTATTAAATAAAGTGGAAAATATATATTTTTCTATATTTGTTTTCGACTGCCTTATTTTTTCTCATTATTAAAATTTTATCATCTTTTTATTTTAAAAATAATATTGGCAATAATACTTTTTTTGCTAGCTTTTACGAAATTTGATTAATTAGGCTTTTCCAGGCATCCTGGAAAAAGTATATTACAATATATTTTTATTTTATTTCTTAACATTTGAAAATAAACTGTTCGATGGGTTAAAATCCTCCCGAGTTCAATTGAGTGATATCTAGTTATTAAAATTCTTTAGTAAATATGGCCATTCTATCGTGTTAAAATAAATAGAATAGGGTTTGTTTTGAGGCGTCGGCAGACGGCCATTTTGAGTTCCATTATTGAGGCAATAGCCGCGTGAGGACAAAGGGCGTCCGAGGAGCCCTTGACACGTCCAACGTCCAATGTCCATCGACCTCCTCCCCCATTCCCATTCAATAAACCAAAGTAAATATTGCTTGAAGCCAAGCCGGGGGAAGCAAGTGCTATTATACATCCCCCTCAGCCCTTGGACGTCCTTCAGCCCTCCCCGATATTTGCTCGTTAATAGGGCCAGACGCAGATGATCATCATAATAACGCCAAACCAAAACAATCTTGCGCGAATCACATTAACTTCTACCTGAATCAACATGGCTATTAAATAAAATAGCAAATATCACGACTTATCTGCACGCATACACCCGCACAGATACATATACATGTGCACGCGATTATTTATAAAAGCCCGGGTTAATATATTATTTTTAGTTAACAAAAATAGCAAACGTATCGTATCAAAATGTGAACCAACCAACCAACCCATTGGTGGGTTGGGTGGGAAGTTAAAACAAATATTTCTCTTTTAATTAACAAAATGACCTTTAATTTAATTTAAGATTTATCAAAAATATTTGAAAATTAAATTATGTTATTTTATTTGTATCAAAAACGTAAATCACTTGTATGAATAATAAAAATAGGCAACTAAGTTGCAAAACATTCCCTTTTTTTCTTAAACAGAGCTAATTATTAACAAATATAAACACTGGAATTTAGGAACTACATGTTTGCAGTAGAGCTGGGGTGTCGTTTTGTGGTTAAAATACGATATTTTATGAATGATTTTATTTTATGCCGACACAACATCGGCAAAACAAAACCGACGCCAACATCGCCACCCTTATTTGCACAAATTAGGTGCTTTTTTAAAAATCGGGAATGACTTCCCCTAAACTTTCTCGTATATTCTTTTGGAATTATGTCTGTGTGTGTCTATGTGTGTATGTGTGAACACGGTTGATTAAAAACCAAAGCAGCCAGATCGATGAAATTTGGTATATGTTCCTTACTAAAATTGTAGATTTCTATAAACTTTTGGAGTAAATACGTCACCTAGAAGTAGTACTTTACCTAATAATTTTGAAATTTTCAATTTTTTTGTTATATTATGATAAAAATGTCAAAGAATAAAAACTTTTTAAAATAGAGTAATTTATCATAATATGATAAAAAAATTGAAAATTTCAAAATTTTTGAAAAAACTTATTAGGTAAAGTACTACTTCTAGGTGACGTATTTACTCCAAAAGTTGATAGAAATCTACAATTTGAGTGTGAGGAGTATATACAGTAGAACCTCGATAAGTTAAAGTCAAGGGAAACGGTTAGAAATTTGAGTTATCGAGTTTTTTACTTATCGAGTTGAAGTTAGAGAGGTTATTGAATATAATTTTTAACGTACCGAGGTTTATTGACTTTGGGCACGTGAGTGAAAAAGGAATTCCGTTTGATCTCTTTGTTTATTTAGAATAGTTTAGTTAAATATAAATTAAATTAATAGATTTATTTATTTACAAAAAAATCAGTAATTTTTTCTGCTTCATGTATTTTTGATTTTCTACATCAACTATTTTTTCGATGATATGTAAAGAAATACTTTAAGTTATAGAGGTCACCAAAATATTATTTTAAGTTATCGAGGGCTATGCTCAAAATATTTGTTTAAGTTACAGAGGTTTTGTTCTTTAAGTAATAGAGGTTTTACGCTGTCAAGGGAAGGGAATTGAAAAAATTTTTAAGTTACGGAGGTTTTGAACTTAGCGAGGTTTAACTTATCGAGGTTCTACTGTACCAAAATTCATCGATCTGGCTGCTTGCGCTTTTAAGCAATCGGGTTCACACACACAGACATAATGCCAAAAATGGTATTTTTGGACTCAGGGAGGTCTAAAACGTGGGGAAACATCAAAATCTCGAAGTCGATTTTTTTAACGATCACAATACTTTCTCTTTATATACTATACGAGAAAGTAAAAAGGAAAGAAGCAAACCTTTCATTTCAATAATTAAAAAAATATATTAATTGTGATAATTAATTAAATTTAATAAATCTCAAAAAGCATGTGTATTTTGCCTCCCACCTTCCAATTGTTTGTGTCACCGCCGATCTCGTTTCAGCAAATCACATTTAGCCTAAAAAAACTCAGCGAGTAAGCGACGACATCATGATTTATGAACTCGTGTTATTCATTTTGACTCAACTGGGTGTTAAATTATAACTCATTCATTTCTACTTCTTCTGACATTCATTTTAAGAGAAAAGCAACATAAATTATTATTATCCAAAAAATTAATGGTTCGAGAAATATATCACAAAATTTTTCTTTAATATCCTCGTGCGGACTGGACTCAAATTATTATCAGTTAAGAACAATTCATTTAAATAGTTCTTTTAGCGTGGCCTAGGAATAGAATTTTATTTGCAATCGTCCGAACTTAGTGCCCCTCTCTAAATTATCTTAAGAAAAGAGGCAGCAAGAGACATACATACAAAGTTCAGAAGGACTGCCTGTCCCAGCTTGGACTTGAGCACGCTATCCACTGCACCAAGGCCCGAGGCTAACATTTCAGTTTAAAAGCTTTTATGCAAGGTGTACCAATTTAGGGTTACAATTACAAATATATTTAAATTAATTAATTTACCGATGGCTACCGGGGAACGTTCAACACTCTGATTCCCACCCACCCGAGGTTTCCCCGCGCTTGGCATTGCTTAACTGCAATGATTTTGGTGACTGCTGCTTTCATCCGTTGCCAGGCCCCCCTGGCTTAATAATAATAAAAAAATGAATCAATTAGATCTAGATATTAATATTTTGGTAGAATTATATACGTATATGAATAATAATTTTTTTAATTAAAAATAAATACCCGTATTGTACAGTTATTGTTACGATTAAAAATAAATATTTTTTTTATCTTTTATATTTATATTAGGCCTATATTGTCTACTCTACATTTATATATATATTCATCCAGGGAAAGGTAAGAGGTAATAATAAATATTAAATAAATCTTAAAAAAAAAAAAAATTAAATATGATGGGGAGTTAAAATTAGCCATTACTGGATGAGGCTATGAATCAGGACTAAGGACAGACGGACGAACGGACTGACGGGAAAGAGAGATGCCGATGCCGATGTTTGTACAGTTGGGGGTCTCCTCCGATGTGAACCTCCAACATCCAAACGTAATATACGACATGCATGCATGCATGCACAGGCTGCCTGGTAAAATTAGAAGCGAATTTATCGGTGTTTTTTCGAAATGGACCTCCTCTCTCTCTCTCTCTCTTTGGAGAGTATATTCGGGCAGTTCGTAAACTAGCACACCAACACACACATTATATGAGCGTTTGGGGAATTATTTTCATAGTAAACAGACGATATTATTGTAAAACTAATCGTTTATTTTTTAGTTTTTTTTTATTATACATATACATTGTGTGGCTTCTGTTTATTTTTGGAAATAATATTGATTTAGTTCGGCATAATATGACGATCTATAGAGGATCATTAAATGATTAATTAGCTTAACTATAAAGATTTATGTTTTTTTTTTTTTATTTGTTTCTTAGATTCGTCTAAACGTATTCATTAATTTTGATCTCCGCTGATTATTTTATGCTAAAAAATCTTATAATTTAGCTTACTGGCCTTGTATACCAAGGGTAGCGGGTTCGGATCCCAGGCAGTAAGCAATTAGGATACCGAATGGCTTAAATAAGAATGCCTGGACCCCAAATATATATATTATTAATATAACTGTTATCGTCAAAGATAAGGCCTGAGTTGCAGAAAAGACTGTGTGGGGGGGTGGGGGGGTGTGGGGGGAGGAACACTATTTTTGTTTATTTTTTTTCTTTTTTTTTTCTCCCCCCCTGGGTGTTTATATAAAAAAAATTTCCCCCCCCCGGCGCTGGGGGGTAGTTTTTTTTGGGTTTCCCCCCCCCCTTTTTTTTGCCCCCTTTTTTTTCCACCACAAAAAAAAATTTTAAAAAACTTTCTATCCCCCTCCTCCCCGGGGCCCCCCTCCCCCCAAGATAAAATTTTTTTATTTTTTTTTTTTTTTTTTTCGGGGTTCTGGGGGCCTGGGCTAAATTTTTTTTTTTTCGGGCCCTCTCAAAGAGGAATTTTCATTATTTTTTTTTTATCTAAATTTTTCCGTTTTTATCGGAGCCCTGAGGAGATATAGTTTTTTAGCCCGGCCCGGCCCGTGGGCATCGCGGGGTCTGCGGGGGGCGTACGTTACGCCACTGCTCCTAGGTCAATTCCTTCATGCTTTAAATTGAACACAGACAAACAGACAGACAGACCATGTCTTTTTTGGACTCAATGAAAATCGAAGTCAATATATCCTCTCATTGTAGTAAGGCATATACGGTAAATCTGTAAGAAATTAACAAGTGAGTGCAGTCCGTTATAGAGAAACTCTGGAGAATTAATAAAAAAAAATTCTTTAATAAATTACTTAATTGGGTTGCCTTTCTCCCAACTAATTTGCAGCTATGGGTAGTCCAAAAACTGCTCAGGATACGAATAATAAATATCTTCCCTAATAACAAATCATTTCAAAAATTTCAATTTATTAATATCAGTATAGGCCTACTTTAGTGAAAAAAAATCGAAATTTTTCTCTTTCGAAGATATTTTATTTTTGGTAAAATAGAAAAACGATTAGGTGAAACAATAATGCTTTAGAAAATATAGCGGCGTTGAAGTGAGAAGAGCTAAGCCAGTGAAAAGTTTTATTAATTGCTTGTGGGGACCCGGGGTCGCGTTAAGTACGAAGAGTTGGGTGGCAGGGGGGACGTCAGGTCTTGGGGGTTGGGAGGCGAGGGGGCCTTCCAACCCTCAACATTCCCGTTCATCTTAGGCCGCCTATTTTCAGCCAAAAAATAACATGGACCTTACTGACTGACGACGGGGGCAGATTAGTCCCCAGCCTCTCATCAGAAAGCACTGGGTTATTTATAATAATTTCACTATTCCTCAATTGGTGTATGTCTCGACCCGATGTAACACTCATTGAAGTATTTTAAACTAACTAGATGAATGAAATTAAGTGGTTAAATATATAATTTTATTGATTATTTTTCTTTGTTTTTTATTTGAGATGAGTTCCGTGGAAGAAGAGAAGGTTGCCAAGTGAGCTGGGGGCGAAATAAAAATTTGTTGAATGCAGTGAGGTACTAGATCTGACCTCCGGTGCATACTTTTAAAAATAAACTCAAAACTTTTGAAGTTTTAATTTTCACAAGTAGTCCAAAAAAAATAATTTGCTTATTATCTGTTTATTTTGTAGATATTTCGATCCCAGTGTGATGGGATCATCTTCAGTAGCCTACAAGTCAAGAAAAGTAGATGAACTCGCTATGAATACAAATTTTATAAACCATTATTAAAATTTTGTATTCAAGGCAACTATTCCATATAGGCCTAGAAAAATACAGGATAATACAACGGGGCCCTTATTGGGTCAGGCTTGGCTGGTATTAGGGGGAGGGGGAGGGGCACATAAATATTTATAAAATTTGGTATCCAAATTATTTAAATAAGTATTCATTGGATGTCTGGAATCTGAGACCGCGGATTCATAAATAACTGATATGTATTTTTTACTTTCTCTTACCTACAGATGTAATATAAAGAGAATGTATTGCGATTATGTCAAAAATTCGATGTCAAGTTTTTGATGGGTATAAATGTTTTGAGGTCAACTGAATTAAAAAAAAAAGGTCTGTGTGTGTGGACTTTTAAGCATCAAGGAAATGAGCTACGAGATTGAAATTTTATACTTATGTTAGGCACCTCCCTCAGACGTGAACAATATCGGCCTAAAAGTACTTGTACTTTACTTAAGTACTTTTTGGCTCTAACGATTTTGATTAAAATTTATATATCAACTATTTTTTAGATGTTCTTTAAAAAATATTATTACAGGTATATCAGTAAATAATGATGTAGATTTACAATTTTTTAAGAGTTAATTTCCGGCTCTCCCTTCCATGGAGTCAATGTCCCTATGGGGATGTCGATTCAAAAAGGGGTCTTGTGTATCTCAAATAAAATATCCAAATAAGAGATTAAAATTTTGAAAAATAACTAAAGTTTATTTCAACCAGTCAACATTTAAAATATACATAAATAACCTATAGAAATTTTGCATCAATTGACTTTTTTATTTACTTATAAAACGCAAGTGGTCAAGTTTGGGATTTAGGTGCTATGGAAAACTAAATATATCTAGACACAAAAAAAGATCTGCAGTGCGACCACTCACACCAGATTTTATTTATTATAAATAGCTAATAAATTTCACTTTCTTATTCCCTCTCTATTTTTTTTCTTCTTGAAATTCTTACTATACCATTTATTTATACTTTCTTCTCATTCAACTATTGATTAAGGGCGGCAAACGGAGGTACAGAAGTGCCTAGGCACATTCAAGGGCTAAACCCTTAATGAGATTTTTCCAAGTGTTTTTCTTTCTCTCCCCAAAGGGCTAGTCGTAGTCGTCCTCTTGCCTCTGCAATTGTATAATTATTATAATTAAACTCAAGTAGAATACTCCTCGGAGACGGAAGAGAATTGAATAAAAGTGAAAAAAAAAAAAAAAAATTTAATTGTATTTTTTTAAACACTTGACTTAGGAAATTCTGAAACAGAAGGAAATTTCATTCTGAAAAGTCATTTTGACTTTTGCTTACCTATGTATACATTAGTGCGATGCTTAAAAATTGTGAACAAAATATCTCAAGGACGAAAAAGACGAGGAGGTTGAAATTGCAGACGCCCTAGGATAGGGGTAGTCCACCCGCCGCGAAAGCGTGGAGGTCCTGGTTCGACTCCAGGGGGTGCAACTTTTGCCTAATCTTAAGCACAAACATATTTCGCAAACTTGCTATCTTAAACGATATATTGACTGGCTAATAAAATTGTGATTGAAAAAATTCCATCTTTTTCAAACAAGGCTCTACCTAGTTGTATATTTAAGTTAGGTACCCCCCCCCCCCCCCCAAAGGATAAAAATAAGCTTTTGAACAAAATCGGCCAAAAAGTATTAGTACTTTATTGATCCATCTTTTTTTCGATTTCTCAAAATTCGCTCCACAATTTTGATTAAAATTCAAAAATCAATTATTTTTTAGATGCTCTTTAAAATGTATGGAAATCGAATTATCAGTCGAAACGATGTCAATTGGCAGCCTAGAAGCTGAGATTTTTTTATAATATTTTCCAATTGAATTGATAAAATAAAATCATTTATCATTTATTTGTTGTCTTGAAGAAAAGAAACAAAGTAAAAGTTTAAAGGGATTCTTTTTCTATTTGCAATTTCCAATTCCTTGGTGTTAGTATTGTTTTAGTATGTTAATTAGCGGCGTTAAGCCTTTTTTTTTCTTTAATTTATTAAAGTAGTGCAGCAAAGCAAGAAAGCAAGCAATCCTGTTGAAATTCCAATGACGTGAATAATCATCCTTACGTTTCTTGTTTCGCGATTGATCCGCGTGGCGGCGCGTGCGCTGCACTGCTTTATGGAGGGGCGGAGCCTTCATCTCAATTCAACTCACTAATTCTCACTCGCCAAAAGCATATTAATCTATTTATGCAAATCGTATTTCTTATTTCAATTAAGAAGCAGGCAGTAGTAGGTAGTGGAAAGGGAGCCGCAGGCTGCGCCGCCAGATAAGGCGCGCTGATGCGGCGCGTGCGACGCCGATTCTCATGCAAATGGCTTTACTTGCCTGCTCACCCATACACACAGCAATATTGCATTTGGCTTATTCTTAAACTAAAAATTCTGCATCTTCTCTTTAGCATGCATGGCCTACGGTATTGCAGGAGTTAAAAGTTTATAGGATCTCATATATCCAAAAGGCGAAAATATTTTATTTAATATTTAGCATGGTCTCATAATAATAAAGATCATTAAATATATCTTTTTTAGATAAAAGGAATCAATAAAACGCCTGGGAAGACAAGATTATTAAAACGGAATACTTCCCTGGATCGTAACAAAATGATAGAACTCTCAATCAGTGGCGTAGCGAAGGGGGGGGGGGGTCGCCCCGGGCGCTACTCACAAAGGGGCTCCAAATGGTCCGCAAAACAAAAAATTGCTATATTTTTGGTCTCAAATTTAAAGCCTAGTTTAAGCCTATGACTTTATTTATTTTACTTTATTTATTTGCGAGTATATTTTACATATAATATTATATGGTTTTCGAATGGGGTGGGAAGGGGGGAGGGCTAAAAAGGTATTGTACCCCGGGTGCGAGTTAAGCTCGCTCCGCCACTGCTCTCAATCTTGTGCTAGGAGTCAGTGGTTCGTTTTCCGTATCAAGTGATGAAAATATTTCTGGTTATAGAACGAATTAATTTAGAAAAATAGAAAAGGGGTCTGAATTGTCTTAAATATCGAAAATAAAAATAAAAACATTTTAAAAAATTCTAATTTTTCCTACAATATTATTATTCATTTATAATCACTTCATACCTCCCCGAGAGATTATTGGTACTGACATTTGCAACATTTAAACCTTTAACCAATGAAGTGAAAAAAGTAAAGGAGAATAAACTTGAACGGAAAAGAAATGAGAAAAGGTATTTTTTTTTTTTATTTGTTTAAGGTTTTTTTCGGCATATAAAGTCATTTAGACCCCGTTCCGATTTATTTCAATTGATTGGTACACAATTCAATTTTCTGAGTCAGAGAAAAGATGTTTCTGAAAGTGAAAGAAGAAAATAATTACCTTTAACTCCATAACACGATAATTTACTTAAAGCAATTGAAAAAAAAAAAAACCTTATAATAAATGATACTATTGACATTATATACTATTGGTATTATATACTTTTATATAAGGTTCCATTAGCAATTGAGAAGTACAACCGCATGATCGTAACTATAAAATTTTTTCAGGTTATCCCAGATCTCCTCCCCAGAAAAATAAGATATAATTATAAAAATATATTTCTCGTTGGAAGGGGCAGTTTAATTCCCATATTTTCCCTTGCCACGGTCCTATACTGGAGTAAAAGATACCCTGGTAGGAATTGCCAATGCTGACAATTGGCCGAACCTTGGGCCAGTTGTCATTTGCCGAGCCTTGAGTAGTGACCATTGGGCCAAGCCTTGGTCCAGGCTTGGTCCATTCGTCTTCCCAAGGCTCGGTTTAATACTATTGGGCCAAGCCTGGTCCGAGGCTTGATCCAAGGCTTGGCCCAATGGTATTATATTATTAAACCGAGCCTTGGGAAGACGATTGGACCAAGCCTGGTCCGAGGCTTGGCCCAATGGTCACTACCCAAGGCTCGGTTTAATAATATAATACCATTGGGCCAAGCCTCGGTCCAGGCTTGGTCCAATCGTCTTCCCAAGGCTCGGTTTAATAATATAATACCATTGGGCCAAGCCTTGGATCAAGCCTCGGACCAGGCTTGGCCCAATAGTATTAAACCGAGCCTTGGGAAGACGAATGGACCAAGCCTGGACCAAGGCTTGGCCCAATGGTATTATATTATTAAACCGAGCCTTGGGTAGTGACCATTGGGCCAAGCCTCGGACCAGGCTTGGCCCAATGCTTAATTGACCCATCATGTAATTAAAAAAAAAAAAATTAAATTAAATCAAGTACTATTAATTGAAAAAAACAGTAATATATATTTTAAATCTGGTGATTGTTTGATAAAGTTTATTTAGCTAAAATAAAAGGCAAATCAAATAGCTTAAAAGAGAGTCATATCAATATAACAACTGTGGACGAGAGCGTAAAGGCATTGACAAATGACAAACAAAACCAAAAAGCTCGAGTTCAAATCTCTCGAGAAACAACTTTTTTTCCTCGAGGCTTGGATCGACCATCCATTTTTTTTGTTTTCCAAGGCTTGGGCCAACCTTGGTTTTTTTGATTCTCGAGGCTTGGGCCAACCTTGGTTTTTTTGATTCCCAAGGCTGGGTACATTGTTATCATTCCAAGGCTTGGACCAAGCCTCGCCCAATGGTTAGACAAGGCTTGCCCCAAGCCTCGCCCAATGCTCGGCACGATTGGTCCAAGCCTGGTCCGAGGCTTGGCCCAATTGTGCATTCCTACCAGGGTAGTTTGTGGAAACTAAGAATTGGCGTCATATAAAAATCCTACAGACAAACATTTAAAGATTTAAAGGTGTAAATAACTTTGAAATTCAAAAGTTTTTTAAAAAATTTTAAAATCTCATCTCTTTCAAGCTTTTTGTTTCATAATTCAGAAAGCAGACGTGCTTTTCCTAAATAATTAGGTCTAAATATATTCATATTTAAATTATCATGAATGAATTCGCAAAATTATAATAAATAAATATTGTTAACTTACTTGCCCACGGTCGAGTGGTGACGACTTTTCGTATCATAATTTTTTCGTGAAAAAAATTTAATTAAATGAAATTCATGAATATAAACACGGATCTTAATACATCAGTCAGTTTGACGACTTCTCAAGTAGGAGTGATGTAATACCTGGCAATGGCGGATCCAGAGGAGTTTCTCGAGAGAGGGAGGGGAGTAATCTGGTGTGATTGGTCGCACAGCACACAATTTTTTTTTATTATCGGTAATTTAAAGGTGCATTCTGTAGTTGTTTACCAGAATATACTGTATATACAAATCAAATTTTAAGTATTAGTTTTTAAAATTTTATAGTAAGGAAGAAAGTAAAGTGCGATTGCAGGTAATTTTATTTCGTTTATTTATTTATCGCTTCAAGCCGACGTTTCGGTCAGATATACGACCATCATCAGGGCTGAAGCGTGTCAACAAAAATCCTCAAAATGTCGAATGGCACAATAGTATAAAATATTTTTTGTCATTTTATAAGGACCAACAGGCTATGCGAGTCAAGGTTAGATTGAAGGTTAAAATTTTATATTCAAAATACAATTATTATATTAAAAATACAATATATATAAAAAAAAAATATTTTTCACAAATCTCGGGAGGAGGGGGGTAATTACTCCCTTTACCCCCTTGTATCCGCCCCTGTCTGTTATTAACTTATTTTCTATTCTCAAATCCAAATCAGAGATTAGATTGTAAATAGTCTAACTATTAGAGTTAAGTCTGCAATTTTCAATGCCTAAAAAGAAATATCTTTAACCAATCAGAGATGACGTAAATTAGGGTTCGTAAATTTTTCTTGCGTCCCTATTTTTAATGATCTCTATTAATTTCTTATTTAACAATGAAAATTTTAAAAAAGAAAGAAGTTTAATTAGAAGAATTAGACAAAATGATTGGAGGGTGGGGTGGGGGGAGAGAGAAGGCGCCGAAAAGGCAGGCGTCGGCGCCGACGCAACTTTGTTTTTGCAATTTGGCAAACCGAGTTAGCCAAATGGGCCAAGTGGCTAATTGCATTTGCTGGAATAACAAAGATGAATGGGGGTGAGGTGGGTGGGAAGGGTGCACTCGGCTGTTGGCTTATCGCATTAGTCTCGACGAGATACAGCATCGCCAAATAAAGAGTTTATATTAAGCCCAGGCGTTGATCCTCCTCCATTGATGGTAATAGAATTATCGGAACCCTCTCTCTCTCTCTCCCATTTGCAATTTAAAAAGAGAGAGAGTGAGTGAGGAAATGCTAACGAATAAATTTATTCAACAAAACAATCGAATTTTTAATTTAAAAACTTTTATTTGAAATTTTATTAAGCCTATATAATTAGACGAAATACTATCAAATAAACTAAAAGTGTAGTAAGGAATAAAAAAACGAGCGGTTGCAGCTACGTTTATTTCGTTTATTAGTCACTTCAAGCCGACGTTTCGGTCTGATATACGACCATCTTCAGAGCTGAAGCGTGTCAACAAAATTCTTCAAAAAGTTGAATGGAGTAATTGTATAATTCTTATACAAATTAAACACTAGGTTATTTGTTTCAAAGGTTTTATTAATTAAAAAATTAACACTTGATACCATGGGCGTACCCAGGATCAAATCTAGGGGGAGGGCATGGTCAGATCATGGCCGTCCAGATTGTGACATAGCTATTTTTTATATAGAGGGGAAAAGCCTTCGAATTAAAGGCCTAAAAACCCTCTAGTCCTAACAAAAAAAAATCATTCCCCGTCGCCATCCACCAATTTTGTTTCGTTTCATCGCTTTATAAACATTTAATTTTTTTTTTTGCTTCTAGGGGGGGGCAGCTGCCCATGCTTAATACGTATTTCGACAATTCCTTGTCATCATCAGAAGTGATTTACATTCTAATACGTGAAAATAAGCTTTTAATCAAAATCGGCCAAAAAGTACTAGTACTTTACTGATGTACTTTTTTCAGTTTTTTCTATTTTCTCAAAATTCGCTCCAACGATTTTTTTTTTTTAATTCAAAAATCAATTATTTTTTAGATGCTCTTTAAAATGTATATTCTCATTTGGTCATTGAAATCTTTTGAAGACCACTTTACTCTTGTACTCCATAGAAAAGATAAGAGAAATATTTTCCATGGTAACAAAATATAAATATTTTCCCATACTTATAAATTTTACATCTTGAAAATCGAATGTACCGTACTGTCGGAAACTAAATACATGTCGACACAAAAAATCTAGTTTGACAAGCACAGAACACAACTTTCAATTACAGAAGGTAAGAGATAGTTGTGTGCTGTGCTTGAAACGTGCGTTGAAACGTTTGACGGAGGATTCATGCAGCTTTTTATAACGCTTTGAGTGACACGAATCAAAATTGCTCTTCACTTCAATAAAAAAAAATAAATTAACATCAGTTTTTGGTTTCCCAATTTCTTTTTATCCAGTCTGTTTTCATAGCCTATGTAGGCCTATTTCCTTAATAAGTTAAGGAATCTATTTTTCGACTAGCATGCCATCACCTTACACTTATAAAAATATTTTTCGGCATTTAATTGTTCGCCAATGTAATTTAGATAAATTGTAGGCCTATGTTCCGGTCGGGAAGTGTAATGTTTCACTTTGTTCTTGGAACTTTTTAAGCTTCTGGAACAGGAGCCCCTTTTCATTTATTTTACTAGTTAAATATAAATGGAATAAAATTTATTTTATATAACCTATTTTTTTTTTTTTTACTTTCTCCAATTCCTTTTTATTAATACAGTATATGTATCTATATATTCTTTTGAACTGTCAAAAACTCTTTTAAAATAAACACTCGAGATCTCTTTTTCAAATTAAACTAAATTTCTTGTATGAAAAACGTTTTGTTCAGTGACGACAAAGAGAGATAGAGAGAGGGTCTGAAAGCATTATTATAGGATGAATGAGGGTGCAGGGGGAAACAGGGATGCTGGGTTAGGAGAGAGCAGGGCTGTGGCAGCCCTCAAGTGCCACAGCAGGGATTAATTCTGCATTCTGACCACACGCATCCCCACTAAACAAACAACCCCCCCCCCCGCCCCACTCCTCTCTTTCTCTCATTCTCTATTTTATTCCTAACAGCCCTCGCTAGGTAACAGATAACGCTTATTAAATACAAACTCTCTCTCTTTCCCCTTTTCCATTTCTCTCTATTTGTGTGTTTTTATCAAGATGGAGGTAGTAAATTTTATGAGAGAGAACAAATCTAGGAGTATATTAGTAAAATTTTAAATACTTAAAAAAAAACATATTTTATATTTTTTAACCGTTGGCTCTAATTGAAATATGATTTTATTAGGTAAATTAAAACTAAAAACACTTTATACGTATTTCGGAGTTTTGGTGTGTCGTCGATATAAATAATATATTGAAACATAACACCTTGTATTTTTAGTTTTAATTTACCTAATAAAATTTTGTATATTTTTCTCTCTTATTTATTTATTTTGAGATTTCGGGGGAGGGAGAGAGCCCCATATCACATTCTGGCCATAGCCCTGTTGTAGATTCTAATTTCTGAAATTTAATACACAAAAGAACGACCACCATTTTGAGGCCTCTAGTTTTTACTTTATTTTTTCTTTGGGATTGTTAAATTTTATTTTATAATTTGAACAATAACTCATTATTAAGATGTATGAAGAATTACTCCATTTCTGCCGTGAAATTCGGCAACAAATATTTAACGAGACCTGAAGCTGAGGTCATCAATAGACGCGTTTGATTTAAATATTTGTTAAAAATAATTATTTATTAAAACTACTAAGATTTTTTTAAAAGAAATCCAACTGTATTTCTACCATTTAACACCAAGCGAAACGTCAATACCCGTAGGTCAATATTAAAAATTAATATTCCATTTATAAATATGTTTGAAGTAAAACTTAAACCACTTTCTCTCCAATCAATAAAAGTAAAACATTTTTTGATCCTCAGAGTTATAAAAAATTTATTCTTACGCATAAGAATAAATTTTAAAGACCTTGGTCTTTAAAATTGATTTTTTAGGTAAAGCTTTTTTTTTGTAATTTTTTTCATGTAGTCATTTTGAGTTGATTTTCGTAATTTATTTTACTGAATTACAGTATATCACGTACGGGTTAGGAAGATTCTGGATTCCCTGAATATGCCAGTGATGTTATTATTTATGATTATTATTATTATTATTATTTTATTTTATTTTTTTAATTAATTGCATTCTAAAGAAAGATAGATTCAATTGTATCATCTGTCAAAGTTCCTCAGCATAAATCTGTTCATATTTCTTTTTCATTTCATAATTATTTGTCAATTAAGGGTTCGCATCCCGTCTCATGCGACAAAAAATTTAATACAATTGAATTGGCTACCAATAAATTGAATGAAATAAATAGAGAAGGTTGCCTCCGATGCCGAAAAAGGATTTTTTTTAAATTTATTTAAGGTCTTCTTAAATAAACTAAAAAAAAAAAAAAAATTTTTACTACATTTTTTTCTACAGTTTGAGTGATCTTGAATAGGGACGCAAGCTTTTCTCTAAAATATTCATATTGATAGTTTCATCGATTACTACTATCTAGTAAATTTAATTCCACTTTCCAAATATTATGAAAAAGAACAGATAAAATGTCACGTCATCGAGATGTTAGCTTGGCACCGGTCATTTGATTTTTTACCAACAAGAAATTTTGCAAAAAAGCTAATTTACTATTAATAATATTATATAGCTATCTATATAACTGATATTATTAAACTTTAAGCCACTTGTTCTTTTTCGCTAATTTTTTTCCCTATTTTTGCAGGAATTATTTTT
>JAKCPI010009687.1:0-62818 GCA_023213315.1 Euborellia annulipes
AATAATGCTATCACAATAAATTTGCGTCGTTCTTATTGGTAAAAATACGTGTAACATTAATATATTAAATTAGTTTTAACTTCGAGTATGGATGCTGGTGTAGCTTCTAAGTAACAGGCTTGGAAAATAACATGAAACTGCCACAAAAAATACAAAACACAGTTTGTACAGAGAAGATGCGTCCAAACACGATGAGACTCGGAGCTGTACTGAATGGTGTCCTGTACTACCATACCCCATCGCTAGTAGCTTTGAACCACTTACCAAACAGTCACAACCAACATGGTCCAATCCTAGGCAGTGGTCCATTCTAGGCGCATTTCCCCTACATTTAGTTTCCCCCGAGATATTAGAATTCAAGATGTAAAATTTATAAGTATGGAAAAAATATTTATATTTTGTTACTATGCTAACCATTTCTCCTATCTTTTCTATGGAATACAAAGAGTAAAGTGGTCTTCAGAAGATTTCAATGGCAAAATGAGAATTAAAGAGAATCTAAAAAATAATTGATTTAATTTAATTAAAAAAAAAATCGTTGGAGCGAATTTTGAGAAAATAAAAAAAAACTGAAAAAGTACATCAGTAAAGTACTAGTACTTTTTGGCCTTTTTTGATTAAAAGCTTATTTTCACGGTCCAGGACGGTACAAAACTTAAATATAAAATTTCAACCTCCTAGCTCAATTCCTTCATGCTTAAAATTGAACACACACACACATACCCCCCCCCCACACACACACACAAACCATGTCACTTTTTTGGACTCAGGGGATCTCAAAACGTATATATCCATCAAAATCTCGACATCGAATTTTTGACATGAAACCAATACTTTCTCTCTCTATATATTAACATATAACGTGTTATATAGAGGTAAGAGAAAGTAAGAAAATTAACATTGAATTACATAATTTGTAGAAGATCCACGGGTTAGAAGGGGGTGCGCCAAAAATTCCTAGCCTAACAAATCCAGTAATGGCCCTGATTATTTCCAATATTATATATAAATAAATACTAGTGGTACGGTGGTCCCAAAAGTCAAGGTTTCGCATCCCATCCCGGGCTAGAAATTATTTCAATCCGATTGGATACCAATCAATTGAAATAAATAGCCTCAGATGCCGAAATAGCCCTTAAACATTTAATAAATATCCAACTACTTGACAAGATATGAAAACATATTTATCCTATGCGTATATTAAATGATCAAAAAAAAAAAAAAAAAAACCCTTCTCCCTAAATCAATAGCGCTTTCGGAATGTCGTGTTTCGCGTTCAATTATTCAAAGACACTCCATCGCCCCCATCTAAACATGACCGTACATTTACTATTAAAATAATCGAATCCTCTTCTTCTACATATATAGAGAAGCCGACATTTTGTCATGTCATTCCTGTTATTAACGCAATTGAACGTATTTCAAATTTACATAATAAAAAGGTGGTGGTCATGAGTTGTTGGCATAAGATGATTGTGATAGAATTAGAAAATTGAAGAGGGGAGTGAGTGGGCTTTTTGAAATTATTATATTATTAAACTCTAATTTGACGTGATCCCTGTTCATTATTTTCTAATTGATCGTTTAATAAATACTGCTGCATCATTTTAAGTCAACATCCTGACAGGCTAAATATTGTCAATATTATATTAATAATCGTAAAGAGAAAATCTATTTTTGGACAACAGCCACCAAGATAAATGTTGTTAAGCAACGCCATGTGGTGCTGAATACTGGGATAGGTCTGTGTACGTGTGTGTGTGTGTGTGTGTGTGTGTAAACAAAATAACTCAAAAATATAAAGGACTACGGGAAATTTGATATTTAAAACTGTTATTTATTTCTCTTACCTTGCTCAGGGGGCTACATTTTGTGGGTAGCGTGACCACGAGCTGCCCAAGCTGGGACTGGCAGTACATCTTTGCATGTCAGTCTCTTTCCTGCTATATATATTTTCAACAGGCGGCAGACCTTGTGACGGGCCGGCCTGTTCTATTACTTCCCGGTCGCAAAATCCCATGAACCGCCGAACCCGCACCGCGGGATTAAGGCTAAGAAAGAAGAAGAAGATTACTTTATTTTACCTCTATATATGTTAATATATATATATAGAGAAAGTATAGGATTCTTGTCAAAAATTCGATGTCGAGATTTTGATGGATATGCACGTTTTTGATTAAAATTCAAAAATCAATTATTTTTTTACATGCTCTTTCAAATGTATATTCTCATTTTGCTCTCAAAATTGTTTGAAGCACACTTTAGACTTGTACTGTACTTCATAGGAAAGATAGGACAAATGGTTGTCATGGTAACAAAATATAAATATTTTCTCATGTTTATAAATTTTACCGCGTGAATTCTAATATATTGGCGGAAACTAAATATATCTCGATACAAAAATATCCGGTGTGACAAGCACAGAAAACAACTTTCGATTACCGAAGGTAAGAGAAAGTTGTATGATGTGCGACCAGTCACACCAGATTTTATTAATTAGCTTTCAAAGATATGGAAAAAAAAACAAAAAAAAAACATGAAAAGTAAGAGAAAGTTGTTTTCTATGCTTGTCTCTCTAGATTTTTTTATATCGATTTACATTTAGTTTCCGCTGATATATTGAAATTCAAGATGTAGCTCATGTGTGACAGCAAATACACAACTGTGGATTACCGAAGTTGTATGCCATTCGTTAATCCCACCAGATTTTTTTTTAGTTATTTTCATTCATTATCAATTTCTTCTCCTTCTCTCTCTACTCTCACCACCTCCCCCCCCCCCCCTCCCTCCCGTTACTCCCTCTGCGTGGGCTATTCCTCCCACTTCTTTCTAATTAGCCAATCAGAGGGGCTCATTTCTTGGCGCCACAATGCACCTACTCCCAAGTGAAGATGAGATGCCCTTCACCTCAGTAGAGGGGGAGATCTTGACCAGTGCAAATCTATGTCACCTTACGGAACAAATACCAACGCGCTCTCAGTGTGTAGGCAGCCATCATGGTGGTCAGCCGCTCCGGCTCTGGCTCTCCTCATTTCGCATCTCTTTTGCCTAGGTATTTCAACTCTAAATTACTAATTATTCGTTTATTTTACTCCTTAGTTGTTAAGTATTTATAATTAATATTAAAATTTAAGAATTTCTCATTATAAATATCGTATCATTTATAAATACATGGAATCTGTTAATCTGTTCATGCCTTGATTTTGATTTGGAGCTTAATTTGCAATTCGTCAGCAAATTTGATTTGATCCATTGATTTCTTAGTGGCAAAGTCTTTCGTAAAATAATAAAATGTGGACCATGCTCTGTCATTATCATCATTATTCTAATTTTTTTTTTGATAACTATTGAGATAATATCTTTTGGTATCCAAATGGCTATTCTAAATTAATATTAAATGTTAGGTAATTTTCATCTTGATTATTTTGCTTACACCTTGAGAATATTAATCAGAAGAAAGAAATTTTTCTAAGTATTCTATTCTCAATCTGTATGACTTATTTTGTAAATGTATCTCATAGCCTACATATAGGTTTACAAACAGGTCCATACCTGTTCATTTACTCGGTCCTTTATATAAGCCCATTAATAGTTATAATATAAGTAATATTTGAATATTATAGAATGATATTATTTTTAAACATGTTAGATTGTAGTTATTTTATTCTATCTTTTTTCCACATTTTGCCACATCTTGTGCCTTCTTCAGATTTCATCATTTTTAGATAATATTTGTATTTTAGGAAACTCAGACCTTTAGTTGCAATAATAGAAGGGCACAGGAGCTTTTATTTTGATTTACGCCTAATATAATATTTTCTATTTAAATAAATAATGTCGTCATTAATACCTATATGATTTTAACGTTTTATCGGATTTCCGAAATTTTATTATTTCTTTTAAGAGTTTTGAAACTTCTTAGTGCATTTTCCAAAGACAATTATTATCTTACTAGCCGCGACGCCCGGCTTCGGCCTTTTTAGCGCATTTTCTAAACTTTTTTTTTTTTAAACATTCATTCTTTTTTCTCATTCACACTCACATTCACACACACATTTGGTATCCAAATGCCTTAAATAAAATAATCGGACTGCCTGGGGTCCGAACCCGCGACGTTCGGTATAGAAGGTAGGCACGCTACCAACTACTCCAAGCCCCGTGGGGCACCATTTTCTAAATTTAATTATCTTTGAGTTTACACATAGAGCGATTACATTTAAAACAACTTGCAGGAGTAAAGACCTGTGTAAGGCCCGCCTCTGATGGGCCGCACACTATTGGTAATTGGTTCATTAAATTTAAAAAAATATTAAAACAATTTTTAAGTTTCTCTGTTTTGGTTTACCGCCAATGGCGGACCATGCACACGTCTTTGCTTCTGAAAGTTGTTTTAAATATAATAAAGTTTTATTAAAATTCAAAAGCCCCTATCCAATTCAATAGTCTTTTTACTTTCTCTTACCTATATATATTATTGGCATTTGTTGCTGTACGTGCAGTTGAAATGATAAATAAATAAATATGTAATATTTAGGGAGAAAGTATTGCGATCATGTCAAAAATTCTGATGGAAATAGGTCTATGTTTTGCGTTAGCTCACACCAGATATTTTTATTTTTAACTTCCAATGACCTGAACATGGTCGAATTAGGCCGAAACGTCACTCTCTTCTTTTGTTTTTATTTTCTATCTGGAATTTCATATCCTATTTGAAAAACATTCAATCGTGCAAAATCTATACTTCTCATGTTTTTTTGAACTATTCTAAATAACTTATTCGTTATTGGTAATGTCCTGTATATAAAATACATTATTTTGTTTGTTTGTTTTAGAATCAAACAAACAGGTCTTTTTTCACAGGTGGCACTCATATTCTATTTGAGTAAGAGGTCCCTGGTTATCCCTAGGGATTTGTTGGGATATTTATTGAAGATGACAGTCCCCCCCCCCCTCTTGCTCCTACCTGCCATTCTGCATCCTGGATGCCATATATCATCCCTGAGCGTTTAAACTATTTCCGATATCCTCTCTAGTGAATCAATCTAAATATAATAATTATTATGTAACAAAATATTATCGATCGAATATTTCAGATAAAAATTCAAAATATTTTTTCATATATTTATAATAAAAGAACAGGATTCTTAAAGTTTTTAAATGTAAGCTGTATGATTTTGATTGTCTCTCTTACAATGTCGATTTTGAAGGCGGTGAAGTTAGATTTTATGAAAATTCCTTACGTAAGTCACTCGCATTCGATAGTACTTTGAGGGATTTATCATAATAAATCATTGTATTCGTTAGAGAGCAAGCATCAAAGTTTCATCAGCCATTACCCCCCTCCAGCCGCCCCTGTACATGCTTATTAATCATTTTGGAATTGGGCGGCATCTGCTCGCATCGCATCTCGTCGGGAGGCTGCCTCTCTCTCTGTAGCATTATCTCTGCCTCCCTACCCTATCTACTCTACTCCCTACCTAACCCAGGTGTGCAATTATATCTTCCATTATATTAAAAGCGATTTCGAGTGATTCTTCATCTATTATTCAATATTTGCTCTAAATAATAATATTACTAGAATAATTGTAACGAAAGATATTCTAAAGGAAGAGCCATCTACAAAGGAGAATTATTTTCAAATTTTTAGGAATCGTTCAGATGCTAAGTAGCTATTTTAATTTAAAACATTTAAAAGTGAAAAAATAATGTGTGGAATTATTTTCATGAGATTATGAATTAGGAAATTAAAATAAAATTTGTTCACTTATATTATAGGTTGTTCAATAAATTTTGTCGTTCAATAAGATAAACATGATTTTATGGCTTGAAACACATTTTATTAATCAATATTCAATACTCTTCTTACAGTGACATTATAACTTAGGGTTTCCATCACGTAATATTACTTTCTCTTACCTCTATATATGTTAATATACGGGTATAGAGAAAGAAAATATTGGATTCATGTCAAAAATTCGATGTCGAGATTTTGACGGATATACACGTTTTGAGGTCCCCTGAATCAAAAAAAGTGGTTTTCGCGAAATGGTCTGTCTGTGTGTCTGGGAACAAAATATCTCAAGAACGAAAAGAGCTAGGAAGTTGAAATTTTAAATTTAAGTTAGGCGCCCCCACGAGACGTGACACGAAGCTTTGAACAAAATCGGCCAAATAGTACAAGTAGTTTACTGATGCACCTTTTCAGTTTTTTTCGATTTTCTCAAAATTCGCTTCAACGATTTTGTTTAAAATTCAAAAATCAATTATTTTTAGATGTTCTTTAAAATGTATATTCTCATTTTGCCATTGAAATCTTCTGAAGACCACTTTACTCATGTACTCCATAGAAAAGATAGGAGAAATGGTTGCCATCATAACAAAATAAAAATATTTTCCCATACTTTAAATTTTACATCTTGAAATTCGAATGTACCTTACTGTCGGAAACTAAATATATATCGACACAAAAAATCTGGTGTGACAAGCACAGAATACAATTTTCGATTACCGAAGGTAAGAGAAAGTTGAGTGCTGTGCGACCAGTCACACCAGATTTTTCATTACTGCAACTCACCTATTCTATTCAAATACATCTATTCTACTCCTCTTCAATCATTAGTATCAGACCTGGCAGTTGTGGTTACACTGAGTGGTAACTTTCATGGGAATAATACTGAGATGGGTTCCCGTTTCCTTCATCAGGAGTAGGCATTTCAAATAGAGTTGGATGATATATTCCATTGAGGTGGATTTGAACTCGAGTTGTCTTCAACAAGGATTATAAGCTTAGCTTCAGTTAGTCGCCTTCGTACCGTATATACGAAAGCCTATTTATTGCTTTGTCTATTTGTTTGATAGCATATTTAAAATCTTAATTTGTCCTTTGATAGCACTCGCTTTCTATGCCAATCTACACTTCCTTAAATCCGCTACCAATTAATTTAGAAAAATTCCTAAGAGCCGAGAGCTATATGTCTGTGTTACATCCCAAAAGCTTTTAAAGAATGTATCTTTAATTTATAATTTCATGATGCTTATACTTGTAAATTAAATTTTCATTTAAAAGCCAAAATGAAATTTCTCAAAAATCTTAAGCGACCCGAAACGTTGACAATAAGTGTATTAGAAGATGTTTACCTCTGTGTCTGCCAATAAATAATAAATCTGGTGTGACTGGCGCACAGCACACAACTTTCTCTTACCCTTCGGTAAGAGAAAGTTGCGCACCGTGCTGGTCACACCAGATTTTTTGTGTCGAGATATATTTAGTTTCCGATAGCACCTTAGTTTCAAACTTGCATTTTAAATGTTGACTGCTTCAAATAAACTATGGTTATTTTTTAAAATTTTAATCTCATATTTGGACATTTTATACACAATATAGATTCGTAAATAAATACAAAATTTCATAAGAATTGGAAAAAAAAATTTTAAATGCCTAAAAAGTTCTAAAGGGGACCCCCTTTTGAATCGAAATTAACATACAAATCCCTATAGGAAATTAACATTGTTCCTTGCGAAGATAAGGTGGAAAGGGAATTTAAAAAGAGTAGAGAGAGACGATAATGTTTGCAAGTGAGAGAGAGACATATATGTTTTCTTTGAAACAATTAAAGACACAAATAAAATAAAAATAAATGGGAATTTAAATAATAATTGATTTTTAATCTAATAAAAAGAAAAAGATTTAAATTCGGTTACCATGGCAACCATTTCTATCTTTCCTATGAAGAACAAGAGTAAAGTGGTCTTCAAAAGATTTCAACGGCAAAATGAGAATATACATTTTAAAGAGCATCTAAAAAATAGTTGATTTATGAATTTAAAAAAAAAATCCTTGGAGGGAATTTTGAGAAAATCGAAAAAAACTGAAAAAGTACATCAGTAAAGTACTAGTACTTTTTGGCCGATTTTGTTCAAAAGCTTATTTTGAGATTCTTCAAAGGTACCTAAGTTAAATATAAAATTTCAATCCGGTAGCTCAACTCCTTCATGCTAAAAATCTGTCCACACACACACACAGACACACACACACACACACACACACACACACACACACACACACACACAGACCAATTTGCGGGACCCACTTTTTTGGACTCAGGGGACCTCAAAACATGTATATCCATCAAAATCTGGACATCGAATTTTTGACATGATCGCAATACTTTCTCTCTCTATCTTTCTGACTTAATAATTTTACAGTTTCCGCGCTTGGCTACCAGGAATTTTCCCGCATTCTGGTAAGAGGCTTTCATTTCTTAATATTTATTTATTTACGTTTTTTAAAAGATTGGAGAATTTAATTTTTAAAATATAATATATCGAGCTAGAATTAACATTATGTTGACAATTTTTTTCTATGATAAGGTTTTTTCTTTCTCGATTATTTTTTTAATCTTAAAAATCTTGTACAGTGTAATTATACTGGAAATATATTGAACATTCGTAATTTCAAGCACACAGGTATAGACTATTGACGCTAATTAAATATTCATTACTGTAATAAGATACTAATTAGTTAGGTATATCCTGTTTATAAGGACAAACTAGTTTATACTAACACACCTAGAATAAAAAATCTGGTGTGACTGGGGCACAACACACAACTTTCTCTTACCTTAGGTAATCGAAAGTTGTGTTCTGTGCTTGTCACCCCAGATTTTTTGTGTCGACTATATATTTAGTTCCCGACAGTATGAACATATGAATTCAGATGTAAAATTTATAAGTATGGGAAAATATTTATATTTTGTTACCATGGCAACCATTTCTCCTATCTTCCCTATGAAATACAAGAGTAAAGTGGTCTTCAGAAGATTTCAATTGCAAAATGAGAATATACATTTTAAAGAGAATCTAAAAAATAATTGATTTTTGAATTTTAATCAAAATCGTTGGAGCGAATTTTGAGAAAATCGAAAAAAAAAAACAGAAAAAGTACATCAGTAAAGTACTAGCACTTTTTGATCGATTTTGATCAAAAGCTTATTTTCACGCCCTAGGTGGGTGGGTGTCACTAACTTAAATATAAAATTTCAATTTTAATTCAAAATTTTGAATTAAAAGAGAGAAAATTTAGAGAAAATCGAAAAAAACTGAAAAAGTGCATCAGTAAAGTACTAGTACTCTTTGTTCGATTTTGTTCAAAAACTTCGTGTCACGTCCCATGGGGGTCCCTAACTTAAATATAAAATTTCAACATCCTAGCTCTTTCCGTTCTTGAGATATTTTGTTCACAGTCACACAGACCAAGTCACCAAAACCACTTTTTTGGATTCAGGCGACCTCAAAACGTGTATATCCATCAAAATCTCGACAATGAATTTTTGACATGAATCCAATACTTTCTCTCTCTTTATATAAACATACCATGGGGAACATAAACATTTGCACCCTGAGCCATTTGAAAGACGCCTACTGTTAGGCATCCCAATTGACTCACCACTACATATGCAGTGTCTGTGTGAATTTACCTGAGGTAGGGTTCTGAGGGTCTTTTAGGATAGACCATAAACCACCTCTTTTCAGCAATATAGCGTAGCCTTTTTTTTTATCTCAATATTTAAACTTTTTTTTTAATTTCATCTTGTTATTTGGAAAAAAATTAACTTATTTCAAATTTTGAACGAAACTTGCACCCTGAGCCATTTGAAAGACGCCTACTATTCCAATTTTTTTAATAAAATTTCTCCGATATCTATAGACCTTTACAATAATATTCGGGCGTTAAAATATTCTTATTAAGAAAAAAATCTGGTGTGACTGATCGCACAGCACACAACACTCTCTTTAAGAAAATTTTTTTCAAATATTTTTTTTAGGGTATTTATAAATCGTTTTTTTTTTTTTATTTATTTTTTTTTTTAGCTAGAGTAAATTATCAATATTTTACTTTCTCTTACCCTATATGAAATTTAATTTGTATTATATATCTTAAATATCTAGTCATGGCTTGGGTCCTATTGGGGGAGGTTTGAACCCCCCTCCCCGCTAGGCCTATGAGACAAAATAATATGAACACCGGACATATAGAAAATATTTATTTATTAATAATGTGTTGAGCCACCATTTGCTTGTAGAAATTTTTACAGGTTATTTGGGGGTACTCTAGGATCTATCCAAAGTTTTTGACCTCGAGGACCCTGTACTAACTTGGGGGGAGTGGGAGAGGGGGGTTGCAAAAACCTCAAAATTTTAGAACTTTTTCATTTTTTATTTTGTTTTCTATCTCATAAACTAAGCATATTTTGTGCACCAGAATACAATACAAAGTTGTAGAGCATTAAATTTGCTAAAACTTCGTTATTAAAACGCGTATTTCGACCCAATATTAACCGAGATACGGTCGATCAAAGTTTCTATTTGTTTTACATTTCGAGGAACTTGGTCTAACTTTAATCGGCCGTATCTCGGTTAATATTGGGTCTAAATATTCGATTTATTAACCCAATCTTAGCAAATTTAATGCTCTACAACTTTATTATGTATTAAAATTCACAAAATATGTTTAGTTTCCGAGATATAAGCGAAAAACTGAAAAAAGTCCAAAGTATCTCGAAATGAAAAAAAGAAACTTTGATCAGCCGAATCTCGGTTAATATTTGGTCTGAAAATTCGTTTTATCAACCAAATTTTATACTCTTTCTAATTTATTATGGGGGAGTGCACAAAATATGCTTAGTTTGAGAGATATAAGCGAGATACTGAAAAAAGTACACACATTTTGAGTTTTTTTTTTTGTTTTTCTCCAACCCCTGTAGGCCCTTCGAATTAAACAAAAGCAAACATTAAAAGCTAAAAATTGAATTTAAGTTTTTTTTCGGTGTCTAGAAGAGGAATTCGCAAATTCTTTATTTAAAATTTATTTATTGTCCAAAGGGATGGTTTATGGTCTATCCTAAAAGACCCTCAGAACCCTAACTCAGGTAAATTCACACAGACAGTGCATATGTAGTGGTGAGTCAATTGGGCTGCCTAACAGTAGGCGTCTTTCAAATGGCTCAGGGTGCAAATGTTTATGTTCCCCATGGTATATATAGAGGTAAGAGAAAGTAAAAATAAATCAGAAGTTGTACATATATATAAAATAATTTTACCTTTATCGATAAAATATATAATCTAAATATATCACGCGTTATTTGATCGAAGAAATTCCCCCTCCTCCCCTCTTCCCTCCTGGCTAAATAGAAGGTGGGCTGCGCGACTAGTCTATAGATATAGACTGTTTGACCAACTTACGCTATCGAGAGTCCGGAAAATATATCCAAATCCTCAAACGGGGAGGCTCAAAAAATTTTACTAATTGGAAAGTATATCCTCTCCTTATAAAAAATCGAAGCCAATTCAATAATCTCTCATACAAAATAAGAGATTTGATTCTCATACGAATATATAGGCCCGCAGAATGCGGACGGTGCGACTAGTATATTGAATTGAATTGTTTGAAAGTCTTCTTTTTTTATAAAAAAAAAAAAACAAAAAAATCTCACTCACATTCACAGTCTTTTGGTCAACTTAGGTCATTTAAGACTTAACGATACTCGTATTATTATTAATAAATCTATTGGGGGGTCTAGGCATACCCCATTTGGTATCTAAATAGCTTAAATAAAATCATCGGACTGCCTGAGGTCGAAACCCGCGACCCTTGATAGCACGGTTTGAAAGTCCATATGGCCCAAATAAAAAAAAAAAGGAAAGTTTTTCAACTTCATTGCCTATATTTTTTAATTTTATCTTTTTAATGATTTTTTCTTTATATCTTTATCTGGTATATTTCGATTCATTTATGAATTCCCTTTTCTTATCTTACTATACTTTTTAATATTATATAACACTATATTAATAATTTAATTTTACTTCCAGACCTGCCTGGACCTGCAGCGCCACGTGTTCAAGGAGATTGCCTTCTCGGCTCTCAGCCCTCAGTGTCTCTACGGAGGCCTTCGAGCAACATCGTCTCCGCGCTTGGCTACCAGGAATTTTCCCGCATTCTGGTAAGAGGCTTTCATTTCTTATTAATTTTTATTTATTTACGTTTTTTAAAGATTAGACTAAATTTAAAATATATTGGGCTCGATTTATGTTGACAATTTTTTTTCTCTATCCATTCTTTTTATTAGCCTAAAAAAAAGGTGGCATAGCCAATTTGATCCAGATTTATATAAAAATAACGAAAATATTATACCTTACCATTTCGTATTTTTTTCTTTCTCGATTATATTTTTAATCTTAAAAATGTTGTACAGTAATTATACTGGAAATATATTGAACATTCGTAATTTCAAGAACACGGTTTAAAATAATTATGCATTCATCTAATTCAGGTATGCCTTTTTACAGGCCTAACTGTTTTTAAGGACAAACTAGTTTATCCCAACGTACCTAGAATAAAAAATAAGTTTGACTTGGCTTGCACTTGAGAAAAAGTTTTTATTATTATTTTTTTTTTATCCCTTTTCGGCTACAGAGGCCATTTAGGGGTATTTATTGAAAATACATAGAATCGATGGCTCCCGGGAGGCGTTCCACACGCTGATTGCCCGGGGTCCCCAATCCCGGGCTTTCGCCGTGCTTGGCATCACTTGACCGCAACGATTGTGGTCTAAAGTTATTTTAATTTTTTTTTATCTAAAGAGAACCTTACTGCAAACAGACTAGGTTGGGACTCCTGCAAGTTTATCATAAGTGCGTTAGGATAAACTAGTTTGCCCTAAAAACAGTTTTGTTAGTAGAATATATGCACACACTCACCATGGGCGTAGCCATACATCTTGTTAGGGGGGCAACCCCTCGTTAGGGCAAGAGATTGGGGCGTTAAAAAAATAATTCCCAATGGGAAAAATATATATTTGTTTTTTTTTTTTTTTCAATTTTTAGGGCAAGCTAGGGGGTGCAACGCCCCCCCCTGCCTGGGGGCCGCCCTGGCTACGCCCATAACACTCACACAAACACATACAACCAGCCACACGTTCATTTATACATACAGTGCGTATACGTATTTCACTAAAAAAAAAATTATTAATATTTAACTACCGATTGACTTTTCTTTTTAATAAAAAAAACATGTATATCCATCAAAATCTCGACATCGAATTTTTGACATGATCGCAATACTTTCTCTCTCTATATATTTCATATATAGGATAAGAGAAAGTAAAAAGGCGAGAAATTAATTTTCTTTAAAAATTTCTTAAAAATTCATAAATATTTCAATTAATAAAGCAGTCGACTGATTATTTATCATCGTTAGAAAATTTGAAAACGCGTAATAACAAAGAGTGATTAATTTTACTTTCTTGGAAAATATTCTTAGGAATAAGTAGATTTCTCTGTTTTTCTCTTTTAAAAGCTTATTTATTTATTCTTCAAAAAAGTTCTTTAAAAGTGGTTTTTATACTTTTTCTTTCGGAAATTTTTATTGGATACTTTTTTTTTTTTTTTACTAACACTAAATAAAGGGAATGTGTATTCTCACAGTTAGTAACAATAAATAAAAGCGAATGAGACCCACAGGGTATAAAAATAAGTGATCCGTTTGAAGATAATGAACATTTATTTCTTTTGCACACTTGGAATATATTACGCGGAATCAATTTGATGGATCATACCTTATGTTTTATAAAAAAAAAAAAAACAGGGTTTTTTTAGTTTTTATCCGTCGAATGTTTTCTAAAAGCGAATAATATCCCCAGGTTATTATTAAACAGAATCAGTGACGCAAATACTGGGGTGATTATCTAAAGAAAAAAAATAAAAGAAAAATATATCTTAAGAGAATTTTTTATTTTTTTCTTTACTTTTTGCTTCAATTCAATGGCGTAGCGAGGGGAGGCATCATGCCCCGGGCGCTACTCACGTGCTAAATGATTCGCAAAACAAAAAATTGCTGGATAACTTTTTTATTTTTATTATAATTTATTTCTGGAAAATATATTTTAAATTTAGTGCCAGCGTAATATAATAATTTTGTATATTTACGCCACTGTTTCAATTGTATACATATAATAGCCTACATGTGTATATTGAATAAAATTTTAAATAATTCATGGATATGGCTCGGGCCTGAAATCATGAGAAACCTATATTCATGGGCGTAACTAGAAGGGTGCTGGGGGGGGGCAGAAGGCTCGTGCCCCCCCCCCCCCCCGCCTCCCCCAGAAAGCTCCTTGCCCCAAGAAAAATTGAGAAAATATGGGGCTTTCCAGGCTCACCGGAGGTTAGCTGGTCCCATGGCCCCCCCAGCCAAATTCTCTAGTTACGCCCATGCCTATATTCGTGATTAAAGGTTGAATTAAGACGAAAATGTAATTTGAAATAATTCACAACACAGTTAAGATTGCAAAACTTGTAAAATTCAGTCAGAAGTCTTTTAAATTTATATTTTTGTCAAATTTTCTTTATATTTACTGAATTTGAACCAAATTGACTTTTTTTTGAATAATTAAGAGAATTTTCAAAAGAAGAAGAAATCCGAGCTATTATTAAACTATAAACTTGGAAATTATGTCACAACAGAAAAGGCTCAAAAAAATTTTCTTCGCGAATTAATCAAATGCATTATTTGAAAAGTATTTCTCACCAAGAACTACATCAAAAAAAATAAAACAATTACGCAAACTACAAAGAATAAATTAATTATTTTATAATGAAAATATTATTAATTTTCAATAAAACGAAGAATAGAAGAAATCTCTATGTTAGTGTGAATAAAATATCAAAAACGGAAAAATATTGCCGGCCCAAATTTCCAAGTTTACATTTTTAATAAATAATATTCAATTGGTCGTTAGACAATAGCTAATAAAAATAATATTAATATATTAATTAATTAAAATAGCCGAAATATCTTTTTTTTGACGAAATAGGGAATAAAAAAATGCTGACATAAAAAAGTCACAGACTTGTAAAATAAAAAAAGTCGATACAAAAAACTCTTCTCTGTTGCCAGGCCGTTCCCCCCTCCAGGTTTATTTTATTTTTGAATTATAATAATTTATTTATATAAGCCTGAATGGCTCATTCATTCTTTAATTCAAATTATATCAAAGCTATGACCTTGTTTCATTTATCACTTTTCGGTTGCATTAATTTTGCCCAATTTTCTTTTTTCATAAACTTTGAGGTCAAACACACATCAGTTGGAAGTAGAAATAATACAATTGATCTTTCTATGGAGAAGATTTGAACTTTTAAGACCACAATTCATATTTCTTTGTACCAAAGCAACAAAAAAAGTCTGTGATATTTTATTTTTAACCCTTCTTGATCACGTTTTGGCGTAAGGGGACGATTAACTCCTCGTGTTTTAGGCAATCCCTGCTTTAGAAGCTGTTGAAATTAAAATACAGTACAATATTAATTAAAAATTATGGATGTTTAAGGAATATCCGGGGATTCTGGATATTGGTAATTGTTTTTTTCCAAATTTATTACTTGAATAATTTTATTGAATTTAAAACGAAATTTGAAAAAATAAAAGGTCCATTAGCTCACTGCCTTCCTAATTAGAATCTTATTACAGTAATGAATATTTAATTAACGTCAATAGTCCATGCCTGAGGGCAGATCTCCATTTACGAATAAAACAATATTTTCCTTTACCTATAAGGAATAATTTATTATTCTCTTTGCAAGTTTTCTCTCTAAATAAACGAAAATTTTGTTCCGAGAAAGAGACGAACTTCGCAAATTACCTTAAAGGAGCAGAGAACAAAGATAATAATATTAAAGGATCAAACAATCTACGAAATTCAATAGCTGAAATTTATTAAAAAGTGTAAGGAATCAATTGCTTAAAAAGAAAATTGGCGCTACATTCACAAACTTTCTCTTTTTATTTGCTTGAATTTATAAAATTTAATAAAAATTTTTACTCTCGCTCAGGGGCCCACATCTTCTGGGTACGTGGATGGCGACCACGAGCTGCCCGAGCTGGGACAGGCAGTTATTCTGCCCTTTGTATGTCTGTCTCTTCCTTCTATATTTTCAACAGGCGTCAGACCGTGCGACAGGCCGGCCTGTTCTATCCTTCTCGGTCCCAAAAACAATGTAGTGGAGAATGGAGGGAAAGAGTTAGGTCTGCCGACCCCGCACCGCGGGAATAAGGCCATGATAGAAGAAGAAAAGAATAAAAATTTTAACCCCAGCATTTAATTCCAAAGGGGTCCGCCGGGACTCCAAACAGCTTATAATTCTGATTTAAAAAAATGGTTGGAAGTTTTTCAACTTCGTTTCTTTTTTTTTATTCCATTTTAAATTTATCTCTTTATTGATTTTTTAAAACCGCCTTCGGCGGGCTTCGCGCCTAGCCCTCTGGACCCCCCGCCAGCTGGCTTGGGCCCGCCTGCGGCGGATCCTGGCCTTCTTAATTATGAGAAGCTTCATCGTCCTAGTCAGGGGGCTTCGCCATGTGTACCGATGATGATTCTGAAGACATCAAGCCGATAATCAAGTTAAAAAAAAAAAAATATATTCGATAAAATTATTATGTATTTTTACTTTCTCTTACCTATGTATATATGTAATATCTTATATAAAGAGAGAAAGTATTGAATTTTTTTTTTAACACTCACACTTTTTTCTCATTCACACTCACACACATTCACACAGTCTTTTCGGCAACTCAGGTCAGACTTTGACGATATCCGTTATTGATTAATATACATTTTGGAGGTCCAGGCATTCTTATTTAAGCCATTTGGTATCCAAATGCCTTATATAAATTCGGACTGCCTGGGGTCCGAACCCGCGACCCGAGGTTAGCACGCTAACCCCTACACCAAGCCCCGAGGGCTTTTCCATATTTATAAATTTGTGACCGTCCACATGAAAAGGTACTAAATCTTCACTGGGCTAAATTTTCAGGAGAGCCGATTAAAAAGAGTTTAAAGAAATCAATTTTTACTTTCTCTTACCCTATATATGAAATATATAAAGAGAGAAAGTATTTTTTATTGCTGATTCTGATTCTCTAGTTCTTCATTTTATATGATGAAATAAATATTCGATTCATCAGAATATTTTATATACAAAATATAAAAAAAAACACACATGATATATATAATTCTTTATTTATTAATTGCATAATTGAGAGAATATCTCAAAACGTCCATCTAGATCGCGCCTCAGCAACGGAGAAATCTGAACGCTTGATTTGAGCGGCGTTTCTCTAGTAGACTGAAATCAGCGATCTATCATAATTTAAATAAGCGAGTGCGGTTCTGTGGTCCTCTAGTAGGGCATGTTGAGCGTAAATCGACAGATCCGTGGTGCGACTCCCGGCGGTACCTACATTTTTCGCTTATTTAAATTAATAAATACTTGGTTATATGTTTATTATTATTATTATTATTATGTTTAAGATTATAGAGCGCATCGGCTACATAGGCCATTCGCGCCACCCCTTTATATTTTATAACAGACAATTTAGCCTATAGTATATTATTTTTTTTTTTTTTTTTTTTTCCAAGACATTTTTCACTGTTTATCACTGGCACCAGAGGCCTAACAGACAGAACGAAACAGCGTGGTTGCTCGGCTACGCGCGTTTGCGTAAGGAAAGGTGTTTTATAAGCCACACAGGAAGCGTAATCTGGGCGTATGATCTGGTATTGTGTATATGTTCAACAACCTTTATTTAATGAATTTATAAATAGTTTATAAATAAAGTATTATATTACGAAAGATAATAGAATATCTATTGGAAAATTAGATTTTATTAAATCTTATTTTATTAATGATAACTTTGATTAAATATTTTTCGAGGTTTAGAATTAGAATAAGATAATACTATTCACACATATATATACATTATTCGATTCGGAATTTTTATAATCATAGATTGGCTGCCAACAAAAAACATATTTTATTATTCACTTTTATTTAGTTAGAGGCGAGAAAACAAGTGTTTTTAACTCTATAAGTTTTTTTATTTCATTACCTTCCATCTTGACATCGCCTGTTCGCGCGAAGGAGTGTGTAATTCTTTGTGCAACTCGAAAAAGCTGTCGCGAAAGAGCGTTTACGCGCGTAAGTTCGCCCCCTGTGTGAGACGATGATACGTTAGTCTTTGCCTTCAGTACAACATTTCGCTTCCTTTCGCGGCGTTGAAAATAAGTAGCGAATTTCGCGTTCTGTCTGCGAGCCTAAATGTCATAGCACACCTACCACAACAAATATACATCCAATTACAATCTCAAGTCAGATGTAAAATTTTAGATATATAGATAATTAGTTTATACAACAGATAATTTAATAAATTAAATATTTAGATAAATAGTAAATAAATAAATAAATAGCTTACACAATACTTTAAACAAATAAGTGAACTAAAAGTCTAAACACACAAAACAATATTGTAATTACAAATGTATAGACAAATATTTTAAGTAGATAAATAGTTTGAATAAGGTACATGAAGCCAGCTTAAATCTTATCTATAAGTTTAATAATTTTTTTAAATATTTAAAAACATTCTCATATTCTTCTTGGTTAGACAGGATATCTGGTTATATGTAGACTTTAAACTCATTTTCTCAAAACTAGATTTTTCTTAAATAAAATTGAAAAAAATTCATATTTTCCAAACAAAAAATGATAAACAAATTCTAAAAAATATCGGCTTGCTCAGCAGGATGTGTTCTGTACAGAAAACTCAATTTTGACCCCCGATGAAGATTTGGTACCTTTTCATGTGGACGATCACATTTTACATCTTGAATTTTAATATATCGCCGGAAACTAAACATATGTCGACACAAAAAAATCTGGAGTGGCAAGCACAGAACACAACTTTCAATTACCGAAGGTAAGAGAAAGTTGTACGCTGTGCGATCAGTCACACCAGATTTTTGTAATTAATATTTATTAATTTAAATAGCCGAAAAAGATAGGTACGGTCTTTAATAATTATATTTTATTTTTTCCTTAGATAAATGTGTTGCTGCATTTCGTCATCTTTGCCTGGCGCGAAAGGCGTAAGCGAATCTGCCTCGTCTCTCTATCTTTGACTCTGATCTTTGACGTTCGTTGCCTCCTGCCTCCAACACATCAACACTTTGTCAACGACTTTTTTATATTTCATCTTTTCTAATTACACAAATTACTAAGGTTAGTAATCCATTTAAATATTTAATTTAATATTTTCGATTAATCCGTACATTAAAATAGTAGGAATATTCACAAATCCTGATTCAACAGGTTAACCTCAACCTTTTTACATATTCTCATTTATTATTTTTATAAATTTTAAACGTTATAATCCCTTTAATCATTTCAAATTCGTTTTCATATTATTTATATTATACTCAATTTATTAATATTTATTTAAATAATTTACTTCAATAGTACATTCTCTGTGTAATTCATTTCACTGACATTTGATGATCCAAAATGATTTTTAGTTTTGTGTTTATTGATATTTCAATTATATTAAATTATTATTATTGACCATGTTTTAAATCAGATTTCTTATATAATTGAAATATCATTTATATATTTACATATCAATAAAATATTCTTAACTTATATAATCTATATGCAAATGGAATTAGTTTATTCTAAATTTTTTTTTTTATCAAAAAACAAGGCTTTCTCTTTATTTCCCTTGCTTATAAATTATATAATTTATGAATATAAATTTCAATTAGAATCTGAATTATTATATTAATAAAAATTTCTACCTGGCAGCAACCTTTTCATGTCTTATAAAATATTACTTTTTTACTTTCTCTTACGCTACTATTTTAAATAATATTTATAATAATATAAATATTTATTTAAATTTATTAAATTATCAAATCATTATTTGATTATTTGTTTCTTTTAGATGCTATTTGTGCAGAGGAACTTCTCTTCTGGCCTGAAAGTGAACAAGACATTCATCAATCCATCATATATATATATACTTAAAAATCTGGTGTGACTGTCGCACAGCACACAACTTTCTCTTACCTTCGGTAATCGAAAGTTGTGTACTGTGCTTGTCACACCAGATTTTTTGTGTCGACATGTATTTAGTTCCCGGCAGTAGGGAATATTTGAATTCAGATGTAAAATTTATAAGTATGGGAAAATATTTATATTTTGTTACCATGGCAACCATTTCTCCTATCTTTTCTATGAAGTGCAAGAGTAAAGTGGTCTTCAAACAATTTTGAGGGCAAAACGAGAATATACATTTGAAAGAGCATCTAAAAAATAATTGATTTTTGAATTTTAATCAAAATCGTTAGAGCGAATTTTGAGAAAATCGAAAAAAAAACTGAAAAAGTACATCAGTAAAGTACTAGTACTCTTTGGCCGATTTTGATTAAAAGCTTATTTTTCCGGTCCCGGAGGGTGTTTAACTTATATATAAAATTTCAGCCTCATAGCTCAATTCCTTCATGCTTAAAAGTGAACACAGACACACACACACACCCACCCACACACCCACCCACCCACCCACCCACCCACAGACAGACCATGTCGCGAAAACCACTTTTTTGGATTCAGGGGACCTCAAAACGTGAAAGATCCATCAAAATCTCGACATCGAATTTTTGACATGAAACCAATACTTTCTCTCTATATATATATTACATATATACATAGGTAAGAGAAAGTAAAAAGGAATGGAATAGAACCTTCAAAAGCAGTGGAGGAACAGGTAATCGCTCACTTAAATGTCATTCTTTATTTATTTTTATGCTCTCTTTTAACTAATCTTAAAAAAATATATTTATTTATTCCGGTATTTTAATTATTTAATTTTTAAAATAAATTTTTTTCACCTTAATTTTTTTTCTCCATCTTTAACATCTCTTTTTATCATTTATTATATATTAATTCATTTTATTAATTACTTTGAAAATTGCTCGTTTTAATAAAATAAAGTTAGCTGATCTTTTTGAGATTAATTAAAAGAAAGCACAGAAAGAGTAAATAATTGATTAAAGTATTGTAAATTAAATAAAAATTCTTGATCTTGGGTAAACTGTATCTTATACATCAAAGTTTGCAGGAGACAACAATTTTTATTTAATAGCAATTGTAAAAACTTAAATATTTTTCTTTTATTTTAAGTAAAAAAAAAGGATGTTAACTAATTTTCTAAAATCTAATCAGATTTATCAAATATTGTTTTTATTATTTATTATTAAAATAAATTAATTAATATAAGTTAATATTGTTAGACTTTTAAATAAAGATTTTGCTTATCTTTTTAAGAAATACAAATTTAATAAAATTCAATGATCATTTTGATAAATCTGATTAATGATTTTAAAGATTATTAAATATCCTTATTTTTTAAAACTTAGCAATATTATAAAAAATCCAATACTAATGTTATATATATAGTAGGAACCGACCGAATATTCGGTTTCGGTCAGTTTCGGCCGTAGTTTCGGTTTCGGCCAAAAAGTGGCCGAACCTTTCGGCCGGCCGAAACCAGAGTCTGAAAAAATGGGATGAGACTCGCATGCAAAAAAAAAAAAAAAAGGTCAAATAATTTGCACTTGAGGAGAAGAAAAAATTTAGTCTCCCTAAAAAAAAGGTAAAATGATTTTCACAAGAGGAAAAAAAAAATTCAAAAAAAAAAAAAAGGTAAAATGAAAAAAATTTTTATAGGAAATACAAGTTTCGGTTTCGGTTACGGTTTCGGCCGAAACTAAGGTTGAGGCCGAATATTCGGTTTCGGTTTCGGTTTCGGCTGAAAATCTTGTTTCGGTCGGACCCTAATATATAGTAACATTTGATTGACTAAAAATTTAAACAAAAAAATTCATCTTAAAATTTGTTAAAAGTGCTGTAGATATTTAATGTAGAATGTGTAGAGGCAGAGACAGCGAAAAAATAATGCTTTGACTAATTAAGCTTTTTACTAATTAGCGGAAACGTTTCGGGTCATTTATTATGTACCATCCTCAGTTCATTAATTAGTGTATAATTTACTCAGAGTTGATTCAATGGTATTGGATATACCTGGTACTTCTATTTAAATAGCAAACTATTATATCTCTTCAGCTTATTTTTTAAATGTATATAATTAAAATTTAGGCTATTATAAAAATATAATGTGAGTCTAATTATATTTTTATAATAGCCTAAATTTTAATTATATAAAAGTATACTGTATTAGTTTGTTATTTAAATAGATGTATATCCAATAACTCTGAGCAAATTATACACTAATTAATGGACTGAGGATGGTACATAATAAATGCACCGAAACGTTTCCGGCAAATTACTAAAATGCATTATTTCTTGGCTGCCTCTACATCTACACATCCTTCATTAAAAGTTAATTATGTAAATTGATTACCATAATTGAATCGTTTATTTCAGAAAGCACCTAAGGGACAAAATTTCAAAAATGTGTTTTTGGTGCTAATGTACAATTTAAAGGTAAATACATCTTTTAGTGCCGAAATAACCAATGTTCCTCATCAGCAATGCTATTTGGCAGCCTTGAAAATAATCCGTTTATTTCAGAAAGAACCCAAGCGCCGTCGCTTAGGTTCTTTCTGCGGTAAATTTCACTCGTGCCCTGTAGACATCACGTGTTTTGTGACTCGCAGCCGTCGCTTAGGTTCTTTCTGCAGTAAATTTCACTCGTGCCCTGTAGACATCACGTGTTTTGTGACTCGCTGGTTTGATTCAAAGGTTACCCAACACTGAGTAGTTAGTTTTCGTGAGTTTTCGATGAAAATTAGGTGTTATTTTGTTGTTTATTATTACATTATATAGTTTTTTTTTTGACGTGACAACGTCTTACAAATCATGTGTCTATAGAGGCAAGTTAGAGGGGCATGCACGAAAAAGTTTATCGGCTTGAATAACTCCTCTGTCTTAAGAGGTATAATTATGGAGAATATACGGTTAGAAAGAATGAGTTTTCAGCTAAAGATTTCACCATTTATTTTTTTCCTATCATTTTATTTTACCGTGCTGCGGTAAATTCTAATTTGAAAGTTTAAACCCCTGTAGATTTCGAACGGCTAATCCGATCAGACTAAATGAGATGTCATTTGGTGCAGAAACAAATCCTCTAATAGAATAAATAAAAAAATCCCGAGTAATTAACTCGAAAATTAGTTTTTTTCTCGAAAAACCTCATTTTTTAGGCAAAAAATATCGAAAAATAGCCCTATTTATGTAACGCCTAGCTACTTGACCATAAAAGCTATTTTTTTTTATTAAGCCGGGTGCCAAAGGCCATCCCCATAATATACAATATATAACATTTTACAAAACAATATAAATACAATATAAAACCATGTAAATACAATATAACATTATATAGTTCTTAAGCCATGTCGGATAGTTCAGATGATGAACCTATTCCCAAGCGTAGGCGTGGTGTTGTGCACGAAGAAAAATACAAACGGAACATTATTCGGAATGCTAGGCTCAAAGGACTGCAGTACGACTCTATATATACGCTGTTGTATATAGACATACTGTAGCGTGTAGTCTACTTGTATTTTTCGATTTAGGCATAGTAAAAACACTCTTTTTTATACTTAAGTGTGTCTATTACTTACCTTTGATACCAAAACAGGTAAAAATTAATGGTTTGACTTAATTTCAATAATAATTTTTAAAAAATCACTCGTTTATTTCAGAAACCACCTAAGTGCAATTTTTTCAAAAATTAATTACTCAAAAACTTAAAGGAAAAAAAATAATTTTTTAAATAGATTATCCCAATAGCATGTTTATGATTTGATAAAAAAATATTTGAAGTAGACTAGACCTATACTTAAGCTGCAAAACAGTTTTTTTTAGTTTTCCGAAAGTTGAAAAAAACGCACTTAGGTGGTTTCTGAAATAAACGATTCAATTTTGCTAGCAAATAAAAAAGAAACTCAATTAGATATTAAAAAGTTTTTAAAATTAATTTTTAATATTAAAAATACTATAAAGACAATGAATATTTAAATTTTAAGTTTATTTATTAGTAGGTTAATATTTTTTTTTAATTCAATTTGGTATTTTTCTAGGGAGTGAGGCGGCTTATTAGTTATTACTACTGGAATCTGCTACACTGCCTTCTATTTGGCAACTACGAGAAATTCCACTTTGCATTCTACCTCAAGAGAAGAGACACTTGGCACTTTAACAAGCTGCACTCGAACGCCTGTGTTACGCCTTTAGATCTGCCTCCCGTTAGCATTGAAGTTCTCCAGTTTGACATCCCTGATTTTTAAAATATGTAAGTCAATCTCTATATATCGCTTATTTGGAAGAATACCGTCACAAAAGTATAAAAAATTTAAAGTGTGTATGCAAATTATGTTTCTTTTAATTGAGTTTATGGATAACTTTCTTGTAAGAAAATCTCCATAGTTTCTGCTTATCAATTACATTTTTTCTTTCAAATAAGCGAATATATAGGCCTATATTTATTTACATAAATATTTTTGAGGATAGAAATAAATAACTTTACTAATTTTAGAATCAAATTTTTTTTTTTTCTTGGATAAGTAAAATTTAGACAAATAATTAGCGAGTTACTAATTTTTCCATAATTATTTTTTCTAAAATAAGAAAAATTTTGTTTTTTAATTGTAAAAGCATCTTATATAAACCTAATATTATTATTTTAATCATTGCTTAGGCATTGCCTCAATGAATGAAAGGATAAACTTAGAAATAATTATCATATATTGGTATAATAATATAAAAAAAATTTAAATAGAATCACATATAATAATACAGCTTCGTCTACAAAATATAAAAAGAATTTCATATAATGATTTTAAATTACGTATCCTACGTATCTAGATTTTAAATTAATTAATTAAATTAACCATCCAAAAATACAAGGTCATTTTATATATATTTTCATTATTCTACGACTAATTTGTTCAGGGAGTTGAATAAAAATCAGAAATATAAATTATATATTTTTTATTTTCAATTTTAGCAGTACTTATAAAGTGAATAATTCAATTTTATATAAAAAAAAGTTATTCTTTTTAATAATATTTATAAATTACAATTCGTTTTAATATTTAAATGAATTTTTTTTACAGACAAATTCCACACTTGCAGTCAAATGCTTCTATGACCCTCAGGAACATGTGAAGGCCTCTTTCTTCTTTGGAGAAAACACGACGCCTCTGAGGCCTGAAAGAACACACGTACAGAATCAGATACATGCAGGTATAAAAGTTATATTATAAATATTTGAATTTATTTTGAATTAATTCCCCCCCCGAGGATGTCACCTTGTCGTGGTGGGGGGGCTTAAGGGCCTCGGCTCGACCAAGAACATCCTAAACCAGAATAAGTGCTAAAGAGAAATATATTAATAATATATTCTCTTTGGCGCCCCTGGTGCGTAGAGAGCGGGCGGTCCCCCTCCTTGTGCTTACTGCGCATGTGCGAGGAGCGGGCGGCCGCCGCCGTCGCCTCTGTCGACTTCTGCTCTCTGCGCATGCGCCAGGGGCTAGAGTGGGGACAGGAGGCTATATAAGTAATTGCGCGAGCAGGGGTGGTTGGTCGGGGTTTGGGACGGATCAAAGTAACATCATTGAATCTGGTCACTATTTATATAGACTTTATCCATAGTATTTACCATAATATCCCCTCACTAGTATATAAATATATATATATACTGCATTAATAATATACAGTATTAATATATATGGCTATCTATGCTTATATTCATATATCCCCATTTTCATTTTATTTTATCCTAACTATATATGACTACATATACATAGTGTATATTCATCCTGGATGTAATTAATCCAAGACTTGGATGCACTTGGTCGAGATGAGAGACCATAAGCCTCTCTCTCTCTCTCTCTCTCTCTCCCCCCCCCCCCGACAAAATGACATCCTCAGTGGGTATAGAATATTTTAATCTGATTACTCACGTGAATTATTATTTTCAGATGGCTTCGCAGGTTAATGATTGCATGAGAGGTGATGGCAACAACAAGTTGATACCAGAGAAGCGATGATTCCTGAAAACAAAATACTTTATTAATAATTTCTATTATGTAAATTATGAACATATATTTTAAATATTTAATAAATCTTAAATTTTTTTAAATAAATGATTGTTTTTATTTTAAACACCTTAAAGAAAAAATTTTAAAAATAAACTTTAAGAAAATCTGGTGTGATGTTAGCACAGCACACAACTTTCTTTTGCCTTCGGTAATTGAAAGTTTAGTGTTCTGTGTTTTCTATCGACAAATTTTCCGCCATTATAGTAGAATTTATAAACATAGAAAAATATTTATATTTTGTTACTATGACAACTTATTTCTCCCATCTTTCCTATACTCTAATATTTATTCTATTCTCGTGTTATAAAGTTTAAATTTTCAATTTAAATATATATAGCTTTTCAATAGAGAGTTTATGGTTAAATAAATTTCGCTATCAATACATTTGAATAAGGTATTATTATTTAATGAATGAGCCAAACGCACTAAGGCCCCGGAAATCGAACCCAGGATCCCCAGCCTTTCCGGGGCATTGGAATATTACCCTTTCCACCAGGTCACGGAACCAACACCAAAGTGACCGGAAAGGCTAGAGATCCTGGGTTCTACTCCTAATGTCTCGATTCGGATTTAAGAAGTCATAGATATATATTTAACAAATGTGCGAGTATGTTTGAGAGCCAAACGCTCCATGGACCTCGGGAATCGAACCCAGGATCTCTAGCCGCAACATTGATATCTCACCTTGTTGATGCCGATAGTTCGGTGACCTGGGAACATTCCAATACCTCTTAAAGGCTGGAGATCCTGAGTTCGATTCCCGGGGGCCATGGGACGTTTGGCTCACCAACAAATAAACATACTTAATTATGTTTCAATAATCCATAGGAAGTGAATCAATTTTGTTTTTTACTTTTTTTTAAATGTTTTTTTCTCTATTGATTGGCAGTTATATTTAAATTTTACGCTAGCCCGTTTATGAGTGACAGGGCCGTGCATGTCATATTTTGAATTGGCGTTAAAATAAATATCTTGGGATTCGATATTGATATAATACTGTTAGAGAAATAATTTGTTCCAGCAAATCTTTAATTAAGACTTTTAGATAATTTTGGTTTTGGTGGATGGAGTAAATAATGTGCAAATATTAATTTTTTGCTCAGTTCCACCAAGTATATTAAAAAACTACTTAAAGAAATTTTTGACTCACCAGAATGATCTTCAGAGGCGTGAAACTCAAAGATTCAATTTTGAAGAGACACTTGCAGGTTTGGAGAGAAGAAGAAATCCCACGAACTCATCTTCAAATTGCAGGAAAAAAAATCTGAAAAAATAAACAAATTTTATCAATATTAAATTAATTAATAGAATTTTTTCATCTTAATTTTAATTTGTTTCTTTTGTCAAGTATTTATGATATGATTGTGATTGTGTTCTCTAATTGCGAATCGAGCTATTCATATATCTTATTAAAATAAATGAATCGGGTAAACTACTTAACGAAAAATATTCATTACAATTAAAGTAAAAAGAATAAAAGGAAATTCCAATCACAATCGTGTGTGTCTAGATAAGAGACATTTGCAGCTGCGCAAGGTCAAATTTTATTTCGATAATTATCTGATAATAAATATATTTAGAATAAAAAAATTGGATTGGTCGTTTTTAGAATAGGAAATTTATAGAAAATCCCGGAGAAATCGAACAAGTTGTGACCGGTAGGTGAAAAGGAGATATTTTCAAACGAAATAAAATTTTTTTCTCTTTGAATGCATCAAAATGTTAGAAAAAAAAAATTTTATAGCTGGATAAAATTGTGAATAAGTCAATGCAATTAAATAAACAAAACGTTTGGTCTCTAATATGTTTTCCTAATTTATGAATAAACTATAAAAGAAAATTACAGGTGCAGTTAAAAAATAAAAACCTCCGATTTAATACAATTCAACGAGACGTTTCGGGTGAATATTTACCCATCTTCAGTCCTTCAAAATTGTTCAAGTCCTGAAGTTAGTCAATAGGGCAATACATGTAAATTTATATATCATATGTCCCGGCGAGTTGGGCATTCACCCGAAACGTTTCGTTGAATTGTGTTAAATCGGAGGCTATTTATGGCTGCACCAGATCCTTCTCCTGTCTATAGAAAAACAGCCATTGAATTCAATGATTTATAAAAGAAAATTAATGAAAAATCCTGATTCAAGAACGAGATTATTTTCATTTATTGATTGCTCTCTTTGCTGATTTATTGACTTCTGAAAAAAGATCCCAACAGGGACCGAAAAGTCAGCAAAAAAGGACAATAAATAAATGTAAAAACAATTATTTTTTAAATGGATTTCCATAATTGATAATAATTAAAATTTTTTTAAATATGTAAGTCTTAATGTCATCACCACCGTGGTTTATCACAATAAAACTTACATAATTAAAAAAAATTTTAATTATTATATTTAAAAAAAGAGCAGAAGAAACCAAATAAAAGAGACAGGAATGATATCCGAAATGTAATTCTGAGCACAGAATGCTGATGAAGGTAAGAGTTATAGACCGAAATGTCTCGGAAATCATTTAGGTTTTGTTGGCCGTTCCTTTTTTGAATCCACCTTATTCTATATTAATTAAGTATTTTAAATGGTTCAATGTATTGAAATATATGATAAATTAAAACGAGAATTAACGAATGTCTACTAATGAAACTTTTTTTTTAATTTGTCTAATTAAAGAAAAAAAAATTGGTCAAGTTTAAAGCAAATTAATAAAGAGAATATTGAAATCTAACCATATGGACGGAATATTTCGGGGAAAGTGAATAATTACCTCTTTGATTTGAGAGAAGATGAAGCGCAGGTTGAGAGCTCGACCGGCCGCCGGGCAGGGATCCCCCGGAGAGAACTGCCACGCTGGAACCTGCACCTGAGGCGGCGACGGTGGCGCTCTCTGAGCAGGCGGGGAGGGGGACGTGGTCAGTGGTGGGGTGATCTGTAAAATATTAAAATTTATATAATAAATAATAAAAATAATATTTATTACAGCTTTGTTAAAAAAATAATTGGAGAATTAAAATTTAATTTTAATCAAATGAAGCTTGCGAGATTAAAATAAAATAAATTTTATGAACGGTCAGTAAAAAAACTTGAACTCTCCCAAATAAACACTGGTAGGTAGGAATTCGAAGGTTCTTTTACTTTCTCTTACCCTATATAAAAAAAATAGAGAAAAAAAGTATAGGGATCTCGAAAAAAACGGGGATGTGGAGTTTTTTGAAGTTGCACAAGTAGATTTGGAGATGTAAAGAAGAAGAAATTGACTTCAATTCAAATATGTAAAATAATAAATATTAATTAAATGAAAATAATTTTAATATTCTCACAGTCTTTAGAAAATAAGTAAAGCTTGAAGAATATACATAAAAATTATCCTAACAAATACAATGATTTTTACTTTCTCTTACCTATGTATATATGTAACATTGGCACAGCCAGAAATTTTTGATGGGGGGGGGGATCAAGAAATTTTTTTCAAAAATTTAAGATTATTTTAGGGTGTTTATAAATCATTTTGGTTTGTTTTTTTAGCTAGAGCAAATTATTATATTTTACTTTCTCTTAGCCTATGTGAAATATAATTTATATTAAATATCTAGTCATGTCTTGGGTCCCATGGGGGGGTTTAAACCCCCATAACCCCCCCCCCCCCCTGGCTACGCCTATGATATGTAATATGGGCTATATATAGAAAGTATTGGATTCATGTCCAAAATTCGATGTCGAGATGGATATACACGTTTTGAGGTCCCCTGAATCCAAAAAAGTTGTTTTTGAGACATCGTCTGCCTGTCTGTCTGTCTCTCTCTCTCTCTGTGTGTATGTGTGAACAAAATATCTCAAGAACGAAAAGAGCTAGGAAGTTGAAATTTTATATTTTAGTTAGGCACTCTCCTGGGACGTGACACGAAGCTTTTGAATAAAATTAACCCAAGAGTTCTAGTACTACTTTACTGATGTACTTTTTCAGTTTTTTTTTCGATTTTCTCAAAATTCGCTCCAACCAATTTGATTAAAATTCATTAATCAATTATTTTTTACATGCTCTTTAAAAAGTATATTCTCATTTTGCCATTGAAATCTTTTGAAGCACACTTTACTCTTGTATACATCATAGAAAGATAGGAGAAATGGTAACAAATATCACACCAGATTTTTTTCCCTATGGGAATTTAACATTGGCTCTGGAGCCGGAAGGTGAATTTGAAAAATCTGAAATACTGCATCAGTAAAGTGTGCTTCAAACAATTTTCTGGACAAAATGACAATATACATTTTAAATAGGATCTAAAAAATAATTGATTTATGAATTTAGAAAAAAACTGAAAAAGGACTTGAGTAAAGTACTTTTTGTTCAAAAGCTTATTTTGACTATTCGGGAAGGGACGGAAATTAAATATAAAATTTCAATATCGAGCAAATTGAAAGAATTGATTTCATGATTAAAATCGTTTCCCACACACAGACAGGCAGGAGGCCCACTTTTTTGAACCCAGGGGACCTTAAAGAATGTATATCCATTAAAATCTCGACACATGATCGCAATACTTTCTATATATTACATATATAGTTGAGAGAAAGTAAAATGTGATTTTGATATGAGGAGAGTCCAGTGTGGAAGGGCCCGCTTGACATACGCGAAGTCCGCCGAAGGCGGGAAGCGCAAATGGTAATTAAAAATAAAGTTTACTCACATTAACAGCACGATTTGTCTGGAAATCATGGAAAGAAGTACTCAGAATGCCTTCTCGAGGCACACTGAAAGCAAAGGGAGGCACACTTCGATGAGCCAGCGTTGACAAATGATGGCTTCATCCAAAAACCTGCCGAGACAGAAATAAAAGCATTAATTAATAAAGCTGAACGTTAAAAGATAACACTTGAATTAGAGATATTTTCAGGCTAAATTTATTTCACTATCTAGTCGACGTTTCGGTAGTCTAAACGCCTCCCTTCATCAGGGCTATTGGAAATCACTATATTATTACTTTCTCTTATTTTTTTGTTATTGCATTGATTTGAAACATCAAATGCTATAATTTATGGATATTTTTTTCTTTATTATTATTAAGAAAAGAAGAATTTATAAGATGAACAAATGTTTATTTGTTTATCATGTATTATTCTATAGATTTAAACATTTTGCCTACTGGCTTGGTCTGGTTGGTAGCGTGCCTACCTCCTATACCAAACGTCGCGGGTTCGGGCCCCAGGCAGTCTGATGATTTTATTTAAGCCATTTGGATAACAGATGGCTTAAATAGAAATTAGAAATGCCTGGACCCCCAATAGATATTTTATATATAACGGTTATCGTCAGTCTTAAGCCTAAGATGCCATCTATTGCACCAGGAGTGGGGAACGATGGGTCCGCCAACTTTTATTTTAAACAATTATCCTGACATATTTATTTATTTTTACTTGGAATTACAAAAGTTAAAATACTTTTAGAGTATTTCACATTGGCAGACGGCGTTCTTGACACTTTTCCCTTAAAGGCTGATGAAGAGAGTCAACCCCTTTGGGTATTCAATATTCATTTTCAAATTGACAAATTGCCATCTAATACATATAGTTCTTGTTTCAATTAACTTCTGCGAAACAAACTAGTCCCTCTGTGGAAGGTCACTCAGCAAGTTAAAGGAGAAACGATATACCAGTTGCTCTTTAGATAAATTAAGTATAGAGTCGAAAATTGCTTTTAATTATAATGGTATAAGGCAACGGTGCCCAACCTTTTTTGATGTGAGACCTTTTTCCTTAAAAAAAAAAAAAAAAAAACGCTGAGGCCCAGTGTATACTAGGTATAAATGTGTGCGTGTATGTGTAAGTAAAATGGGTTGGTACAAAATTTCTCTTGATGATTTTCGGAAAAAAGTCGCCTTAAAAGTCTATTCTTTTTTAGTCAAATAGTCGATAAGGAGTCTGTTTTTGGCAAAAAAAAGTCTCTAAAAAGTCACTTTCATGTTTAAGAATTAATAATATGAAAAAGTAAAAGAAATACAGCCTTGACAATTTCTTTTGATAACTCGGACCCCTTGTATATAATTTTATTTAAATAATTTTCGAGACCATTTGAATTAGATATGAATTTGACTAAACACTAAACTACTCACATATTTGTTAAATATAATTTTATATAATCGAACTGAAAAATACGATTGACAAATAAATATGAAATGAAAAGGAAATAGCAGAATGAACAGATTTATGCTGAGGAACTTTGACAGATGAAACAATTTAATCTATCCTTATTCGTTCTATTAATTATGTATTATTTGAGGTAATTTTAAGCAATAAACGATTCTAAATAATAAATTTCTAGTTTTATTGTAATTTAAAATTAATTTAGTCCCCTGTGGACGAAAACAAAGGGAATGCTTAAAGTTTTAGGAAAATCTTGAAAATTCTCTAAGTTCAAAGGCGATGGAAAAAATATGACCTCTATGGATCAGGACCACCCAATATGCATATTAACACAAGAGAATGTAAAAATTAATTGAAATTTTTTTATATATTTATTTTGCAATAAACGATTATATTATTTAATTTTTATGAAGCCCGGGAAATGTTCACTCCAGAGCTGCTTGTGTGTATTAAAAGTATGAGTTCAAGGGGCGGACATTAGAGAGAAATTTTTTCCCATCTTAAGTTGTTTCACCCTGGATCTATGGCTCATAGGTAGGGTATTAGCTTCTGGTGCCAAATGTCGAGGGTACGTATCCCGTTGCAGACGAAAAATATATATACTGTATATATTTTAAATAAATAAAAATTAGGTGTTGGCTGTGTCTTCTACACAGCCGGTGGCTTTTTAACGTGACAACGTCTTTTGCTTGACTTCAAAAAATTTTTTTTTTCTCTTACCTATATTGAAATATAAAGAAAGTATTGTTTTTTTTTTTTACTAGTAGTTTGTTTTCATAAATAAACATGTTCAAACATTTTCATTGAAACAATATATGACAGGTGTGGCTTTTTTTATCCATTAAGGGCGACTTATGCTTAAAAAATGAGGTTTTTCGAGAAAAAAACTAATTTTAGAGTTAATTACTCGATATTTTTTTATTTATTCTATTAGAGGATTTGTTTCTGCACCAAATGACATCTCATTTAGTCTGATCTGAATAGCCGTTCGGAATCTACAGGGGTTTAAATTTTCGAAAAACGAAATCCCGCCGAGTGCTCTCATGCGGTAAAATGACTTCATATCAAAAAAAGAAAAAAAGCCCTGGGGGTATTGAACCACTCTTTCTAAAACTATATTTAGATTTAATGTAGCTTTTATGGTCAAGTCGCTATGCGTTGCACAAGTAGGGCTATTTTTCGATATTTTTTTGCCTAAAAAATGAGGTTTTTCGAGAAAAAAACAAATTTTCGAGTTAATTACTCGGGATTTTTTTATTTATTCTCTTAGAGGTTTTCTTTCCGCACCAAATGACATCCCATTTAGTCTGATCGGATTAGTCGTTTGGAATCTACAGGGGTTTAAAATCTCAAATTAGAATTTACCGCAGCGCGGTAAAATAAAATGATAGGAAAAAAATAAATGGTGAAATCTTTAGCTGGAAACTCATTCTTTCTAACCGTATATTCCCCATAATTATACCTCTTAAGACAGAGGAGTTATTCAAGCTGATAAACTTTTTCGTGCATGCCCCTCTAACATGATTTGTAAGACGTTGTCACGTCAATAAAATAAAATATTAATTGTAGGTGTTAAATATGCTGGGACATATCGTTAAGATTTTCAGAGAAAAATACACCAGCGGTTGCTTTCCACATTAAAATAATTTATTTTGCAAATATTTCGCAATCCATCTTGAGTGCATCAAATAATACATATGTGGAGCGTATTTTAAATTATAAAATTTTAATATGAGAAGCCATTCTAGATTTAGAGGATGTTTTTGATGTGCAAGCCACTGAGGGAAAAACTATACACGTAAGAACCTGATGTTACAATTTGTTAAAATTCCTTTTTACATAAAAAAACAGTTTCTGACAGCGCTTGGCGCACCCAAGTTCTATTACTCACGCTCCACGTATTTATAATTTGATGCACTGAAGATGGATAGCAAAATAAATTATTTTAATGTGGAAAGCAGCCGCTGGTGTATTTTTCTCCGAAAACATTATATATTAATTGATTTGGATACAAATCAATTGGAATAAACAGGGACCGGGTCTAAAAGCCCTCGATGCCGAAAAAGACCATAAATAAATTTAAAAAAAGAAAAAAAAACTCAATGGCCTCGGTCCAAAATGCAAAATTAAAAAAAGCATGTTACATTAAAAAATTTGAAAAAAAAAAGTCGGTTATAAAAGTCGCTTTTTCAAAAAAAAAAAAAAAAAAAATCTCTGCCAGGCAAATAAACGCAAAAAAGTCGCATAAGTCGTTTTCTCAAAAAAACGTTTTTTTTTTTTTTTTTTTTTTTTTGAGATCAGTGAAGAAAATCTGGAAAAGTCTCAAAATTGACAAAAGTCGAAAGACTTTTTCCCTCTCTCTTATTATAAATAATAATTTTTACTTTCTCTTAGCCTATATATGAAATATATATAGAGAGAAAGTATTGCGATCATGTCAAAAATTCGATGTCGAGATTTTGATGGATATACATGTTTTGAGGTCCCCTGAGTCCAAAAAAGTGGGTCCCGCAAATTGGTCTGTGTGTGTGTGCGTGCGTGCGTGCGTGTGTCTGTATGTGTGGACAGATTTTTAGCATGAAGGAATTGAGCTACCGGATTGAAATTTTATATTTAACTTACCATGGGGAACATAAACATTTGCACCCTAACAGGTTTGCAAGACGCCTACTAGTTAGGCAGCCCAATCGACCACTACATATGCAGTGTCTGTGTGAATTTACCTGAGCTAGGGTTCTGAGGGTCTTTTATGATAGACCATAAACCAACCCTTTTGAACAATCTATATAGCGATATAGCGTAGCCTTTTCATATCAAATGAATTTGATCTCAAATTAATAGAATTTCAATATTTTAATTAATCTTATCTTCTTATTTGGAAAAAATTAACTTATTTCACAATTTGAACGAAACTTGTGTCCCAATTTTTAGTAAAATTTTTCCGATATCTATAGACCTTTATACCAGGTAATAATATCTCGGGGCGTTAAAATATTCTTATTTATATTCTTAAAAAAAAAAAAAAACTGTTATTTCGGATTTTTGTAACGAGAGGTCTTACAACATACAACATGGCATGTTCAGACAATAGATAAAATTTAAATAAAATAAGAGAAAGTAAAAATTTGCGAATTCTTCTTTCTATCTCGCAATGCAAGAAGCCAGATCGATGAAATTTAATAAATAATTCTTGCCCTAAAATTGGAGATCTGTTTCAAATTTTGTAGTAAATACTTCAACCGGAAGTAGGCCTACTTTACCTAAGATTATAGAAGTATTTTAAAAATGTAATATTTTTAGTAAAAAAAGTGAGAAAGAAATGCACTTCTCTTTTGAGTTGCAAAGTGGCGAAAATATATTTCAATTCTTTGCTATCAATTCTGGCCTATTAATTTGTTGCCAGGCTATTTAAATGTATGGTATATGTTTATAAAACTTTCAAACCCTTCTTACCAAGAATGGAATTAGGCCACTTTCAAAATTAATAACCAGATTAAAATATTTTTTAAAAGGTAATTTTTATAATCTTAGGTAAAGTACTAACTACTTCCGGTTGAAGTATTGTAATTACTCCAAAATTTGAAACAGATATACAATTTTAGGGTAAGAATTATTTACTAAATTTCACCGATCTGGCTACTTGCATTGCGAGATAGAGAGAGGAATTCGCAAATTTTTATTTAAAATGTATCTATTTTCCAAAGGGATGGTTTATGGCTTCTTCATAAAATACCCTCAGAACCCTAGCTCAGGTAAATTCACACAGACACTGCATATGTAGTGGTGAGTCGATTGGGCTGCCTAACTAGTAGGCGTCTTGCAAACCTGTTAGGGTGCAAATGTTTATGTTCCCCATGGTAGGTACCTTTGAAGAATCTCAAAATAAGCTTTTGAACAAAATCGACCAAAAAGTACTAGTACTTTACTGATGTACTTTTTCAGTTTTTTTCGATTTTCTCAAAATTCCATCCAAGGATTTTTTTTAAAATTCGTAAATCAATTATTTTTTAGATGCTCTTTAAAATGTATATTCTCATTTTGCCGTTGTAATCTTCTGAAGACCACTTTACTCTTGTTCTTCATAGGAAAGATAGAACTGGTTGCCATGGTAACGGAATTTAAATCTTTTTCTTTTTATTAGATTAAAAATCAATTATTATTTAAATTCCCATTTATTTTTATTTTATTTGTGTCTTTAATTGCTTAGGAGAAAACATATATATCTCTCTCTCTCTCACTTGCAAACATTATCGTCTGTCTCTCCGCCTTCTCTCATAGGCATGTTAATTTCCTATAGGGATTTGTATGTTAATTTCGATTCAAAAGGGGGTCCTTTAGGCATTTAAAATTTTTTTTTCCAATTCTTATGAAATTTTGTATTTATTTACGATTCTATATTGTGTATAAAATGTCCAAATATGAGATTAAAATTTTTAAAAATAACCATAGTTTATTTCAAGCAGTCAACATTTAAAATGCAAGTTTGAAACTAAGGTGCTATCGGAAACTAAATATATCTCGACACAAAAAATCTGGTGTGACCAGCACAGTGCACAACTTTCTCTTACCGAAGGGTAAGAGAAAGTTGTGTGCTGTGCGCCAGTCACACCAGATTTTTATCTTTTCTTATCCGAGGTCCCAGATCCCAGTTCCATTCAGCCCGCGGCCCACGGGGTTGGGAACCCCTGGTATAAGGTAATGTTATTATTAGCTACACTGCATTTTATAATATATTTAGGCCAATAGCTCTAATATATATTTAAAAAAAAAAAATACGTTTAATACAAAATGTGGTCTATAATTAAAAACTTCCAATAATAATAATAATTATGTCCAGTTCTTTAACTAGTCGCTAATAAGGGATTTTACAAAATTCCTATTCAAATCTGCTCAATCCTTTCATACTTTCAATTGAATTGATTGAATTTTCGTCTGTGTTCAGTTTTTAAGCAGACACACACACAAGTGTCCATTTGAAATCATGAAAGAATTGGCTAGGAGGTTGAAATTTTATATTTAAATTAGGCCCTCCAGGACACTCAAAATAAGCATTTGAACAAAATCGTGACCCCCAAAGTATAATACTTTTTACTGATGTACTTTTTCAGAAGTTTTTCGAATTTTTTCAAAATTTCCTGCAACGATTTTATTAAAATTCATAAATCAATTATTGTTTAGATGCTCTTTAAAATGTATATTTTCATTTGCCCTTGAAATCTTTTTAACATGTAAAAATATATTTACAAAATGGACTTTAAAAATAGAGGAACAAAATATTTTTAAACATTTTATTTTTTACTAAAATTTAAGCCCATTCAAAGAAGTCTAGAAAAAAAAAACAATCATTCCCTTTGAGACTGTGCATTTAGCGCTAAAAAAATGTTTGCGTTTTCAATAAAATCAACCAATAATTTTAGGATAACTAGATTCGTGATATTTTTTCCTAATTCCTTGTTGTTTAAAAAAAAAATTTGCTTAAGATTTCATCAAATTGGAATCAAATAACAAATGAAAAATTAATTTTCTCTTCCATGTATATTTACTGGCGTTAAATAAGCCACGCAAATGAAAAATCAAAATTCGAAGCCATAGCTCCGAAAACTAGTGAATAAAATTTGGTGCTGATCTTACTTATCTCTATATAGAACCAACATACCAAGTCTCATAAAAACTGAGAGATTATGGGAGAAATGGCCTGGTTGAACTGACGTGGAATGACCCCTATTAGATTAAAAATCAATTATTATTTAAATTCCCATTTATTTTTATTTTATTTGTGTCTTTAATTGCTTAGGAGAAAACATATATATCTCTCTCTCTCACTTGCAAACATTATCGTCTGTCTCTCCGCCTTCTCTCATAGGCATGTTAATTTCCTATAGGGATTTGTATGTTAATTTCGATTCAAAAGGGGGTCCTTAGGCATTTAAAATTTTTTTTCCAATTCTTATGAAATTTTGTATTTATTTACGATTCTATATTGTGTATAAAATGTCCAAATATGAGATTAAAATTTTTAAAAATAACCATAGTTTATTTCAAGCAGTCAACATTTAAAATGCAAGTTTGAAACTAAGGTGCTATCGGAAACTAAATATATCTCGACACAAAAAATCTGGTGTGACCAGCACAGTGCACAACTTTCTCTTACCGAAGGGTAAGAGAAAGTTGTGTGCTGTGCGCCAGTCACACCAGATTTTTATCTTTCTTATCCGAGGTCCCAGATCCCAGTTCCATTCAGCCCGCGGCCCACGGGTTGGGAACCCCTGGTATAAGGTAATGTTATTATTAGCTACACTGCATTTTATAATATATTTAGGCCAATAGCTCTAATATATATTTAAAAAAAAAATACGTTTAATACAAAATGTGGTCTATAATTAAAAACTTCCATAATAATAATAATAATTATGTCCAGTTCTTTAACTAGTCGCTAATAAGGGATTTTACAAAATTCCTATTCAAATCTACTATAATGGAAAAATCCATTTGTCCCCTTCTATTATTACGTATTCTTGCCCCTTATATTTTTTTAATTATTGTCTAATTAGTCGGCTGCAAAATGTCCGCTAATTAATTTCATGATTATTTATTAATTAAACAGATCTTTTTATTAATGAGCTAGCATTGCCAAGGATGTCTGTTATGAAGACTCAATTAGGTTTTAATTGAATATTTTTATTTATTTTTATTAATAATTTCTCCTAATTAGTCGAACTGTCTCGCAGCTAGCCTAAAAGCCAACTGATCAAATTCAGGCCCCGCGGAATATTTATAGGCCCTCTCTCTCTCGTTCACCTGCCCCCCACTAGAGTCGCTGGTGGCTCCTCTTACCGTAAGAGCTCGTCCCCGAATGACCCTCCCAGACCCCCGTCAACATATTTATAGTCAGCAAATCCCGAACCCTGCCGGTTTGCTGATTAGCTGAGCCATTTACATGCAACCTATGGAGGAACCTTTAAAAGTGAAATAAAATTTTTCTACGAGGACTTCTGTAATAAAACCAAATGTAATCCGAACCGACACGATCTCCTCTACAAAATAAGATCGATTGCCACTTTCTACGATGTATATTAGACCCGCTACACAAGAAATTCCGTCGCCTCTCAACAATCACGTTTCTTAATTTACTCCTGGACCACGTCTCAGATGCCGTACCCCTGCAAGCGCCATATCACCGTATTCTGTATTCCATACGCTACATTTTGATACCTCTGTCTGCGCTGTAGCATGAAAATTAAGACAGTTATCGACGAGATACGCGGAGGTATGGAGCGTCTCTCTCTGTCCTTGTCGCACTCATAGGCTGAATACCGCCGCTAAACTTTGCCGTATATTACTCGTCTCTCTTGCCGCCCGCACTTGTCCGCTTGGATATTTAATCTTTGGCTCTCCCTCCATCCAGAGAGCCTACAAATATTAACCACTGTCACGCCTGTTTCAACATGTGATGCCTCAAAGTCAGGCTCACGGCAACGCTCAAAATTGCCTCTCAAAATTGTTTTATTTGCCTGGAACCAATCTTAAACGCTTTCTACTGCCCTGCCGATTCTAACAAGCCCTCAACCAGTGCGCTAGCTCAACGCATTCAGTCGCAACACGCAATCAAAAATCCGACGCTTTTCAAGAAACGGAATTTTCGCTGTTTTTCGTTAATTTCAAAACGAAGCCGGGCTGCCACCGCCTGTTTCACGTATGCTACTGATAGTACTTTTTGAGCTCTTTCCGATGCCGTTGGTTCCATGTCCATTGCTCCACGGAGACCGCCACAAGAGCCGATAGAACCGATTCCAACTAGCACAACTCCTATGTAAAATTTCACCTATGCCTCACCTGGGGGCGGGGCTTGTGCGCGAACTTTTGGAAACCACCGCCGCCCCTATATAAGGCGCCACGCCGACGCTTGAAAAGGAGTTCCTCGGGACCCCTCACCGAGAATGGATCCACGCCAATTTTTTTGAAGAAAGAAGAAGTATTTTTTTTATGTTCCAGTCGGGACTTAGAAAAATTCTGTCATGTCCGCTCAACACTTAGAAAATTTTCAACCGAGCTGGGACTTAGAAAAATTTCCACGATCTCGGGACTTATAAATTTTTTTCAACGCTTCGGACTTTGAAATATTCTTGATGTCTCCACACTTTAAAATATTTTGACAACGTCATGTTTGGACACCAACCTCCTGTTCCTACTCCAACGTTGGTCTACCTTGGCCGCTCAACTCCTGCATATCTACATCCATGACCTCTCAACCTGGTTTGGTCATCCTTACTTGTACAACATCCACTGGTCTCCGGTCCTGCATCCGCATCCAGTCCTGTACTTCAACTCTCAGTAAGTGGCAACGCCCTTTCCCCTTGTTTTCCCTTGTCTTTTCCGCATTCTTACTAAATTTATTTTTTTATTGATGAATTATTTTTCAATTTTAAATGAGTTTGCTTGAGTTTCATGATAGAGATCATTGGCATTGCTATTGTTGTCACGCAAGGTGAAGTAGATTTACTCCGACGTACCCCCGAGCAGTAACAGGTAGCGAAGCAGCTGTTACTGCTACCTCATTTAATTATAAGATCCATGTAATTAAATTAATTTTACATTAAATATTGTGCACCCCTAAATAAAGTCTCCTCTTTAATTAAATGTCCTGAATAAATTTGATGTTTCCAACCTTGTATCTTTGTTATTTCTCATCCAGTGGATGACTAGCATCGTTATACTACTTTGCGAAAATTAAAAATTGAGATATTAAATTTGGGTCAAACTTTAGTCTAAATTCAGGAAAAAAATTTTTATATCCCATTTTTCGAGTCCTAAAGCCATTTAAGGTTTTACTTTATAAGTAACGGAGATTTCGATGACTCCGGAGAGCGTTCCACGGGAAGAAATTAAATAAAACTTTTAAAAGAATAAATAAATATTATTTTCTCTTTTGTGATTATAGCCTGTAATAATACAAAATTTTATCGATCGTAATCCATGACTATTCCATCAAATATATTCGCCTGACCAGATTGTTCCATATGTTACTTTTTGTATGCATAAATCTTGCAATTTTTCATTTAGCTTCTTTTCTACTAGAGTAAGTAGGTCAAATTCGCTGGTTTCGAGGAATGTCAAAATAAAATTTAACAAAAGAAGTGATATTTTCTCTCTATTTCTATCGTTGATTCGTTCTTTTTTTCTCATCTACCTCGAAATTTTATCTTTTCATATTTTTAAAGAATTTTTTCCTGCTTCTGCAAAATACATGCATGCCTTTTTTTCAATAAATTTTCTTAAGGTCAGTTCAGGTTGACTTCTCGGCCTAATCTGTTTTAGAAGTCAAAATAGTCTCCCCTTAAGCATGCTACTGGTTTGTTTAAAACCCCAAACATGCCTCTATATTAATTAAGTATGATGAGATAATTCAATTTAGGGATAATAGAGAAAATAATTCCATGGTAAAATAGTAAATATTTCGGATTGCCTAGCGCAATTCATCTTCAGTGATTCAAATTATGAAAATGTGAAGCATGTTTGAAAATTATAAATTAGGCACTGCATTATACAATTCGAAATATTTGCTAAATAATTATTTGATTGTGGAAAGCAAGCGCTAATTCTCCCCATTAACCCTATACACATCTCGTTTTTTTTCCCAAATAAGCTTAATGTAGTTTATTTTATTTTTTTTTAATTTTGCACTCACTTTAAAAATCAATGGATGTGACTTTATATCTAGGAATTGTTGAAAAGACAATTTAGGGCTAAATATTTAAGGCTTTGTTTTTTTGCAAGACGAATAAATATTTAGTTACTTCTTTTTTTATTTTTTGAAAAGAAGGTTCAGTTTACGAGCCAAGAGAGTGAGATGATAATTAAATAGATATTTAGATATGTAGAGGGGAGTAGCTGGGAAATTTAAAAGGAAAAAAAAGAACGTCAAAATATCAATCAATTCTATTTGCAAGACTTCGTTTTGATAAACATGGAGAAAGAGTTTCTTCAATTTTTCATCCCAGTTAATTTAATTTAAATGATAATAATAATAATAATAATCACCTTTTATTTGTTATTTGACCTATTTATTTCAGAGACAAACATAATAATAAAACAATAAAGCGATTATTATTATTATTTTTTTATTATAAAAGAGAGAAAATAATAAAAGCTTTATTTAAATCGTTGTAATCAGATGAAAGAATTAAAATGATTTAATTTGTTATTTTATTAATGCAACTTTGTCTATATTCAAAACCAATAAATCAATCATTTTATGATTAATAAATTAAACTTAATCCAACGTTTTCCAAACTGTGAGGCGCACCTTCCAAGGGAGGCCCGAACTAGTCTAAGGGGAGGCGCGAATATTAGCAATTTTCTAAATTGATATAATGGTATTTTTTTGGCTGGTGGAATTTTTGTATCAGGAATGAAAGTTTGAACAAAATGCAGCAAATTTTTTTTTTTTTAATATATTTTTAACAGCTGAGTTTCGGTTTTGATTAAAGCCATCTTCGGTTAAAAATATATTTTTTAAAGAAAAAATTCTGACTGCGTTTCTTCAAGAAGAGTTTTCTGAAGGCTAATATTTTCAAAATAGATTAGATTTTAGTGATGGAAAGATACTCTAGAGTCAGCACTTGCAGTTCCGGGGCCTTTGGTGGGAATAAGCCGGTAAAGTTGCGGGAAGATGGTTTTTCGCAAATATCCCAAAAACTATGCGGTTTTTCGCAAAAATTCATCTATACAAAAATAAGGCCCCGGTACTTGAAGTGCTGACTCTAGAGTATCTTTCCATCACTAAAATACAATCTATTCTGAAATTAATAGCCTTCAGAAAACTTGCCCATTTTTGTCACCAGCTCTCCGATTATAAATACAATAGTCTTGTAATAATAATATTTTGTATTATTCAATTTTTTTGAAAAAAAAAAAATTTTTTTGAATGGCTTGCTAATGAACAGTATTTGAGCATTGATTGAAAAAATTCCATCCTTTTCAAACAAGGCTCTACCTAGTTTAAAATTTTTGTGTTTGTATTATATTATAAAAGGGGGGGGAAGGCGTTATACAATTAAATATTTTTAAGGGAGGCATGGTAACATAAAGTTTGGAAACCACCGTCTTAAACAGAGGCTCTTTTTTGGAGGCCCCTGCTCCAGCAAGAGTGGGGTCGTCCACATATTGCGCAAGGCCTAGTCCCCCCATGTCACAGTTGTCACATACAAACAAACCCCCCTACAAATATTATGTCACAACATAGAACTATCCCCCCCCCTCGAATAAAATTTCTCATACAAAATTAATATCATTTTACATTTTTTTTTTAAAGTAAATTTTCCCTAGTGACTCAAATAATCACTCCATTTTTCCCTATTGTGAAAATCATTCGACATTTATTTATTTGTTTATTTTTTTCTTCAAAAAATTTTATAAATTCAACTTTGAATTGTTATGTCCCACTTAGAGAAACCCCCGGGTCCCCATGCCACAATTAGTAACGTTTTGTCCAGACCCCTCCCCCTTCCTAACACGCGTTACTTAATATGTGGACAACCCTAGAGAGAAAAATAAGTCTCTATGACGATCATGGATAATTTTTTTTATATTCTAAAAATCGACTTTAATTTGTATAGATAATTTTTTTGAATAAATTCAAGTCGGTGACACTAGTTGTAACATTAAAAGTATGTAAAATTAATTAAAATTATTCAAAAACACTAGGCGATATATTTTAAGTAGTACGACCACAAATGTTAGAGCCGATTTTCAAAAAATTAAAAAAATACATTAGTAAAGTTGATGTTTCAGTCGCAGAATGGTCCAACTTCAGAGCCGGAAGAAAATCATTATTGCAAATACGAATATACAAATTTAACCAAATATACGTTGAGTGTTAAATTGACTTTCTTATGAAGATGGTCAATACAAGGACCGAAACGTCAGTCGAAAATTTACTAGCTATGCCTTTTATTTCATTTTCTCAACCCTGTCTAAAATATTTTCTTACTTAATTTTAATAGCGTTATTAAAGATAATGAATTTATCGCCGTTCCTTGCGAATTTCGTTTATTTCATTTTCATAAGAGAGCGAGAGAGAGAGAGAATGAATATTGACAACCCGGGGAGACGCTCAAGAGAAATGCTATTTATAAGAGCGTTAAATTGGATTAGCTTTCTAGATATCCAGGTCCATTAATCTTAATTCTTTATAATCTTGTTTATAAATTATAAAACCCTTCGCATTCAAATAAATACACCTATAATTTTAATTCATCTTTATTTCCTTCATTTGACGTCAATTGCTAGACGAGACATCTAAATCAAAGTAGAAAGAAAAAATTTTTTTGGAAGTAGCGATAATTTTGTTTTTTAATGAGCCGAGAAATAGACGAACAAGTTGATTGAAATGTGAATAGCTTAAATATCACTTTCATATAAATCGCTTTTAAATATTTACTTCAACATAACAATAGCATTTTTTTGAATTATGTGTGTGTTTGTGACGCAATACAAACTTTTTGTCCTGGGACCCACATTCACATAGAAATTTTTTTTTTCGCGACCCATTACTACATAACGATAACGAATATAGGCTATATCTTTGACCGGGACAGTCCAGGTTTACTTCACGTCCCGGAAAAAATTAAATTTGATTATAGAAGACTTTTTTTCTCATTCACACTCACAGTCTTTTCGGCAACTTAGGCCATACAAGACTTTTTACGATAACCGTTGTATTGAATATATCTATTGGGGGTTCAGGCATTTCTATTTAAGCCATTTGGTATCCAAATGCCTTGAATAAAACCATCGGACTGCCTGGGGTGAACTCGTGACCTTTGGTATAGGAGTTAGGCACGCTACCTATTACGCAAAACCCGGGGGTGGGTGTCCCGGTTGAAAATTTTAGAAATCTGACAAGCCTACCTATAGGAAACTAAATATATTTCGACACAAAAAATTTACAATCATTTTTTTAATCAGGAATGAAAGTTAGAAAAAAACGCAGCCAAAACTTTTTCCTCTAAAAATATATTTTAAAGCCGACGTTTCGGCTTTGGTCAAAGCCATCCTCGGAGCTGTTATTAGTCACTATATACATATATTCAAATATATACAATTCAAAATATATGTATATAATGACTAATAACAGCTCCGAGGATGCCTTTGACCAAAGCCGAAACGTCAGCTGTTAAAATATATTTTTAAAGAAAACATTTTGGCTGCGTTTTCTTCTAACTTTCATTCCTGATACAAATTCGATCAGCCATTAAATACCCTTATTTTTTTAAATAATGGCATCCCCTCGCGGAACACTTGGGACTTTTTCGAGGACCACCAGTTGGGAACGACTGATATAATCAAAAGAGAATAAATCTAAGGTAAAACCTTAAATGGTTTTAGAACACGAAAAATGGATTATATAAAAATTCCTCCCATACTTTTGGGATCACTGCTCTATGCCATTAAAAGAGAATATGACATTCTTATTATTAGAGACTGCATTCCTATGCAATTGTCTATTCTATTTACTAAAATGTAGGTCCCGGAAAACCAAAAAATAATAGCAACGAAATACTAACGAAATAATCTAATGTACCTACTCGTAATAGATTAAAGCACCAGGAATAAAAATTAAACATTAAATTACACCAATCTATAATTTTATATTTCTAAATGCACGAAATCTCTATGTATGTATACATAAACGTATTTTCAAAATAAACCAAAATAAAAATAAATTGTAAGAGAGCAAGGGGGCTTTGGGAGGGGGGGGGGGGTCAGACGCCCCACGAGATCTAATAAAATGACATCAATAAGATGTTATTTTTTTATAGAAGTTTACCAAAATATTTATCTCTAAAGATAGATAAATAGACGGGAATATAAAATCGAAATAAATAATATTAATAAAAAATGTTCTTAATGTTCAAAATTCGTCTGTATAAATCTCAAAACCGTTTAAGATTAAAATACTTCCTTTATTCTAGCAAATAATCATTTTGTCATGTTTTTAATAATTTACTGTTTGAATTGGTGAAAGATTTACATATCAGTAAATAGTGTATTTAAAAATGAATTAGAATTTTAAAAATGCCAAGAGGTACTCACCAAATGAAGGATTTCTGGAATTAAAACCGATCAGCGTTCAGACCACGTCAAACAGGTACGGCTTCCTCTGCCTTACTGAGTGAAGCATAAAGGATGACCAGGTTTGAAGCCGTCGTCAACCTGTCGAAACAAGAACAAAGCCATGTAGAAAAATATATCTATATATGTTTGTCTGTGTGTGTGTGAGAGAGAACAAAAGGTTCATTATATAATTTCCAATTTGAAGCAAAGAAATTATTTTAAAAAAATCTGGTGTGAGAAATGAAAATAGGAATTTAATATCCGAGGGTAAATTTATATAAATAATTTGTTTGCATATACACTACCGACAGAATTGAGGCAGGTTGCAATATTTTTACAAAAATCAGAAGAACACGAACTCTCTATCGTTAAAATAATAATATATGCATACTATGAATTAATCAGCTTGATCTAATTATAAAAATGTTAATTTACGCATACAGATAATAAATTAATTAGAAGCAGTATAATTAGTTCATTTTAAATTCATTAGTATTAAGATTTAAGCCCAAAGCCAGGTAAGAGTTCAGAAACTAAAATTATTAAAATTACAGCTTTTAACCTGGATACGCCATGCTGAGGCTCAAATATCTACACTGTCTGTCCAATCATTCTTAATAATATTTAATTTAATAAAGCTTTTATATAAAATTCTCTTCTATTTGAAAGCCTTTCAAGAATTATGTAAGCTGTTTAAGATCCCCACTCCAATACTTGTCAGCAATAATAATCAAACATTTTGTTCACGTAGTCGCGATCATCCATTGTTGACTGTTGAGCAACTACAGTAGAACCTCGATAAGTTAAACCTCGCTAAGTTCAAAACCTCCGTAACTTAAAAATTTTTTCAATTCCCTTCCCTTGACAGCGTAAAACCTCTATTACTTAAAGAACAAAACCTCGGTAACTTAAACAAATATTTTGAGCATAGCCCTCGATAACTTAAAATAATATTTTGGTGACCTCTATAGCTTATAGTATTTCTTTACATATCATCGAAAAAATAGTTGATGCAGAAAATCAAAAATACATGAAGCAGAAAAAAATTAGTTTTTTTGTAAATAAATAAATCTATTAAAATTTAATTTATATTTAACTAAACTATTCTAAATAAACAAATAGATCAAACGAAATTCCTTTTTCACTCACGTGCCCAAAGCCAATAAACCTCGGTACGTTAAAAATTATATTCAATAACCTCTCTAACTTCAACTCTCGATAAGTAAAAAACTCGATAACTCAAATTTCTAACCGTTTCCCTTGAACTTTAACTTATCGAGGTTCTACTGTATATGATATTATACTATGGCATATAGGCATTTCTTGAACCTATGTCATGCTTTTCGGCTCAAATAGACATAAATACCATCACAAGACAGAGCCCAGGACTTGATATTTTTTAATCATCATCCCTTTTTATATAATAGACATACCATAACATAGTTTTGAAGAAGTTTGAGATGTGCGCACCAGCAAAATATTCAATTATTTAGTTGCCAACAGTCTCATCACATTTGCATAAAGAGGTATATAAGTGAGCAAATATCATATCCCCCGAATAAAGAGTGTTGGAAAATACCCGGTTTTTATTATTGCCTGAATCCTTTTCATGTTAATCCAATTCTATAACAATCACAAATTGTTATATAATCTTTATTTCAATTTAGACAGTACCGGTTTAAAATAAAAATTTAGGCTTATATAAAGTAGATGCCATAAATTAAAGTCATTAGACTGTAGATAACGAACAACTGGCGATATTTCACGGGAAGGCAAGGCGGGCGAATGGCTATTACTAGGGCTGGACGGTAAACCGGTTTACCGGTAAAAACCGGTAAAAATTTTTTACCGAAAACGCGGTAACGAACCTCTAATTCGATAAAAACCGGTTTTTTTTTCGAAAGTCGGTAAAAACCTATTTTTTCGGGCGGTAAAAAATTTTGGTTCCGCGAAAAAAAAAAAATGTTCCGGCAAAAAATTGGCTCTCTAAAAAAAAGGTAAAATATTTTTTCGCCCTGGGAAAAATTTTAGTTTCGCGGGGCGAAAAAAATGTTTCAGCAAAAATTGGCATCCCGCAAGGGAAAAAAATGTTTCGGCAAAAATTGGCTCTCTAAAAAAAAGGTAAAATATTTTTCCGGTCAGGGAAAAATTTTGGTCCCGCGGAAAAAAAAATGTTTCGGCAAAAAATTGGCATTCCGCGGGGGAAAAAAATGTTTCGGCAAAAATTGGCTCTCTAAAAAAAAAGGTAAAATATTTTTCCGGCCGGGGAAAAATTTTGGTTCCGCGGGAAAAAAAAATGTTTCGGCAAAAAATTGGCTCTCTAAAAAAAAGGTAAAATATTTTTTTCGGCCTGGGAAAAATTTTGGTTCCGCAAAAAAAAAAAAAATGTTCCGCGGCGGCAAACTTTGGTTCCGCGGGCGGTAAAAAATTTTTACCGACTTTCGAGAAAAACCGGTTTTTTTTCATTATCGAGGTCGGTAATGAAAATCCATTACCGTCCAGCCCTAGCTATTACTCAATATAATAATAAAAGGGGAGCATGAAACTCGCAAAGAGAAAACTGTTTTATCAAATTAATAATTGGATTTTATTTTAATACTGGAAAGTTTGTTTAAGATTAATCTAGATTAAAAAAAATAAATAAATACCATCCCTTATGAGAGAATAAAAAATGATTCTGGTTTCACGTTCATTATTAATATTTTATCTCACAATTTCTATGAAATATTTGTATATAAATTAAAACACCTCGCTTGCAGTTAGAAAAACATTATATAACTTTTTTAGTTTTTTAGGCATTTAGACATTAAAAGATTATTATAATTACGATATTAGGGGCCTACATGTACCGGTATATTGTTGCCTAAGTATTTAGAATCCAAATGATTTAAATAAATATTCACTGGACTAACTTGGGGCCGAACTCCCCTTGGCTTTTAGATCATCTATATTGACAATGTCATCATCTCTAATCACTCGGCCACAGTAAAGGGGGGAGGTTTTAATCAAAAACCGAAACGTATAATAACCCTATTTATAAGACTATTTTTGTGCCTCGTTTTCTAGCTTAAATATAAAATTTAAACCTCAAAGGATATATTTTGAACACACAGACAGAACATTTTACGAAAGCTACTTTTACTTTCTCTTACCTATGTATATATGTAATATATATATAGAGAGAAAGTATTGGATTCATGTCAAAAATTCGATGTCGAGATTTTGATGGATCTTCACGTTTTGAGGTCCCCTGAATCCAAAAAAGTGGTTTTCGCGACATGGTCTGTCTGTGTGTGTGTGTGTGTGTGTGTGTGTGTGTGTGTGTGTGTGTGTGTGTGTGTGTGTGTGTGTGTGTGTGTTCAATTTTAAGCATGAAGGAATTGAGCTAGGAGGATGAAATTTTATATTTAAGTTAAACACCTCCCGGGACCGGAAAATAAGCTTTTAATCAAAATTGGCCAAAGAGTACTAGTACTTTACTGATGTACTTTTTCAGTTTTTTTCGATTTTCTCAAAATTCGCTCTAACGATTTTGATTAAAATTCAAAAATCAATTATTTTTTAGATGCTCATTCAAATGTATATTCTCGTTTTGCCCTCAAAATTGTTTGAAGCACACTTTAATCTTGTATTTCATAGGAAAGATAGGAGAAATGGTTGCCAATACTTGTGAGATGTTTCACCTTTGTTGATTATCCTAAATAATGTTTTGAATCATTATATGAAACAAAATAGATATTTTTATTTGTTATTTACCTGAGATAAAGTGTTTAAAGTGTATTTGAACTTCCTTTTAGTCAAATTTCTTGTTTTTTATTGAGCATAACCTCTGACACTGACAGTTGATTCAACTTATTTTATGTTTAAAATTTAATTCTGTAAGAGAATCTGTACTTCTCTTGATATCCTTTACGAGCACAATTGATAATATAACAAAATTTTGGCATCTTTGAGTATTTGGAGAGCCTAAATAACTCAAAAACAAACATTTTCATATAAATCCCTATCTAAATGCATTGAAGTTTGTCCTTCAACTTGGAATTTCATGTTGGGGTAGGTAAGTTATCAAAATGACCTATATATCTAAAGGCGACTCACTGTAAACTTGACAAGCATCCACGTGCAAGCAAATTGTAGCGTTTATTGACCCAAGCATTTTAATTGTGCAAGCCGCTTGATTTTAATCATTCACAAACGCATATTTGCGCAAGTCATTTTATAGACATCTTGACATCTGATATTTATATAAATATTGAAATTAAATATTTTCGAAATTTTATATTTGAATTAGATATTAGTATTCAAAACATTTTCGGACTTAACTAAGTCATTGAGTATATATATCTAACAAAACTGTTAGTGTTATTTATTGGCGAGGTCAAATTGGAAAGGCTGGAGATCCTGGGTTCGATTCCCGGGGGCCATAGCATGTTTGGCCTTGCCAATAAAGAACACTCACAGCTTTGTTAGGTATATATTAATTCACGATGACAATAAGTGAAGTGGCTGTTGTATATCAACAATAGAAGAGGGAGCGGGCATTTGAGTGCATACTGTATGTTGAAAAATAATTTTCTTGTATATATGAATGTTTATAATTTTAATATTACAAAAATTGTACAATGCTTACAGCTCGAAAATGGACTGAGGATGGCGATATTTAATTATAGCCGAAACTGTCTCCACTACTCTTGAGTTTCATTTCGTAGAGGCTTACTTCCTGGCTGCCCGCTCCCTCTTCTATTGTTGTATATATTAATTCATTTAAAATTTTAATTTAAATATTAATACAATTTATTGTGTCAATGTTTAAAGCAAGTGGTATTTCTTGTTATCTTCGAATAAATAACCTTACGAGTTTGACATTTTTAGGTTAATTTTCTGCATAAGCTGTTGCTTGCACAAGCATGTTTGTGCCGTGTGGGGCCGAAGGGAATTTATGCATGCTGGTACCAAGGGTGGATACAAGGGGGGAGTAGAGTAAAGGGGGTAATTACCCCCCCCCCCCCCCGAGATTTAAAAAAAATATATTTTTAATGTAAAATTTTAAAAAATTAAGATTTGTTTTAAATACAAATCAAATTTTTACGAACGGGGGAAAAATTTCGTTTACGGACGGGAAAAAATTTTTTGTTCCGCAAAAGAGGGATGTTCCGCGGGCGGCAAAAATTTTTGTGTCCGGAAAACTTTGGTTCCGCGAAAAAAAAAATTTTTTTTTTGAGATCAGAAAGTAAAAATCTGGTGTGACTGGCGCACAGGACACAACTTTCTCTTACCTTCGGTAATCGAAAGTTGTGTACTGTGCTTGTCACACCAGATTTTTTGTGTCGACATGTATTTAGTTCCCGGCAGTAGGGAATTTTTGAATTCAGATGTAAAATTTATAAGTATGGGAAAATATTTATATTTTGTTACCATGGCAACCATTTCTCCTATCTTTCCTATGAAATACAAGAGTAAAGTGTGCTTCAAACAATTTTGAGGGCAAAACGAGAATATACATTTGAAAGAGCATCTAAAACATAATTGATTTTTGAATTTTAATCAAAATCGTTAGAGCGAATTTTGAGAAAATCGAAAAAAACTGAAAAAGTACATCAGTAAAGTACTAGTACTCTTTGGCCGATTTTGATTAAAAGCTTATTTTTCCGGTCCCGGGAGGTATTTAACTTAAATATAAAATTTCATCCTCCTAGCTCAATTCCTTCATGCTTAAAATTGAACACACACAGACACACGACACACAGAGACACACACACAGACACACAGACAGACAGACCATGTCGCGAAAATCACTTTTTTGGATTCAGGGGACCTCAAAACGTAAAGATCCATCAAAATCTCGACATCGAATTTTTGACATGAAACCAATACTTTCTCTCTATATATATAGGTATAGTAAGAGAAAGTAAAATCAATAAAAAATCTGTTTAAATCCAATAGTAAATGGATTAATATAAAATATTTGGTCAAAAAACATGTGGAGAGGCCTACATGGTTTATCACATAAACTAGAAATCTGGTGTGATTGGTCGCACTTAATTTCAGGTAAGAGAAAGTTGTGTAATGTGCGACAGTCACACCAGATTTTTCCTGTCGGAAATATATTCAGTTTCCGCCCATACGTATTAGAATTCAAGATGTAAAATATATAAACATAAAAAATATTTATATTTTTTTACAATGGCTTCTACATTTTCAATGAAGTACAAGAATAAAGTGTGCTTTAAACAATTTAAAGGGCAAAATGAGAATATACATTTTAAAGAGCATGTAAAAAAATAATTGATCTATGAATTTTAATCAAAATCGTTGGAGCGAATTTTGAGAAAATCGAAAAAAACTGAAAAAAATACATCAGTAAAGTACTAGTACTCTTTGGCCGATTTAGTTCAAAAGCTTTGTGTGACGTCACAAGGGGAAACCAAACTTAATTATAAAATTTGATTGCGGGGCCCCCCACTTTATTGGACTCAGGAACCTCAAAACATCAAATTTTTGACAATACTCTATATTTACATATATAGATAAGAGAAAGTAAAAAGAGATAATTTAATGACGGATAAATATATTTTCAGATTTATATATATTGATTGACGTAAATTTTTTTCGATAATTTTTTAAACTTATCACATTTGTATGTACTAACCCCGCACATACATACATACATATGTTGCTTGGATTAAATCCATTTACAGTGAGATTAATATATAAATAACATTTGATAGATAATAGTCATGATGCACTATTTAAGTGGCGGGATGAAAAGCTTCGTCATCGAAATCAATCAATCATTGCTACCAAAACCCCAAAAAGGGGGTGGGGGAGGGGGGGGTTTAGTTTGCCTTTGGTGTTTGGTGTTTGCTGGACCAATTCTCTCTCTCTCTCTCTCTCGCTCGCTTATCCGTTCCAATCCCATCCCCTGCGTCTTTATAAACCATCATCACCATTTGCTCGATCCAAAATGCATGAATTAGAAGATCATGTTTGTTTTTGCACATATATAGGGAATATTGATATCATCAGATTATTATTTAGAATTTTCGGATTCAAGGTTGAAATTTCTTCTATAGGGAGAGGAAATTAATCAAAAAAGAAAGCCTTTATCGGTATTAAATGTTGCGTGAGACGTTTCGATTTTAATTAGATGCCATTATCAGTCACCCAGCTACTAGGCCTGTCTGTACTCATTTCAATAAATTCCACTTCTGTATCCATGTAATCCATAAAAAAATTTAATCTAAATGATTAATTACGCCCCCCCTAGGGGAGGGGTTGGGGTCCCCAACCCGCCTCCCCCCCCCCCCGCCCCGGCCCCCCCCTGATCTTTTTAATCCACTTATTTCAAACCCACTGACACCAAAATGCCTGACCCACAATAACTGATACCTACACAACACATATTCCCTAAAGTCTTCTACTGCCCTCAGTTGCCGCCAAAGATGCCGAGAAGAATGAGTGAGAACGAGAAAAAGAAAAAAATTTAAAAAAAAAAAAAAATGATTAATTACATAATAATAATTGTGAGATTTAATTTTTACTTTCTCTTACTCTATATATGAAAGAAAAGTTTGGATTATGAAAAACGAGTCGAGATTTTGACGGATATACACGTTTTGAGGTCCCCTGAGTCCAAAAAAGTGGTTTTCGCGACATGGTCTGTCTGTGTGTGTGTGTGTGTCTGTGAACAAAATATCTCAAGAACGAAAAGAACTTTACTTATGTAGATTAATTAAAGTTAAAATTAATTCAAATGTCAGATGTTTATTTTTTATAATAATTATTTAATCTCTTGCCGATCGATTTCGCTATTTATAGCATCCTCAGGAAAGCGTTATATATAATTGAAATTTCATCAGTCGACATATATAGTAAAAATTAAGAATTGTTTGAAGGTGACGGAGAAAAAAAAATTAATTTTAACTAGTTGTTTCTTGATGGCTGGATATTATGATATGAGGATGCGTTACAAGGGCAGCCAAGGCGAAAAATTAAAAGAAAAATCTATTTTTTTGTCGACGTTTCGAGTGCCGATCGCACTCTTCATCAGGACAAAAATGATGTCAATTCGTAGGTCGTTTGACATGGCAGTGTAGCAACGTTTTAACCGATTTTCATTTACTTGAAGACTAGTATTTCGAGGTCGAATGAATTCATTAATTTTAACTTTAATTTATCTACCTTTCATCATGTACACGTCAGAAATAGGATATATTCAACATATTTACTGATGCACTTTTTCAGTTTTTTCGATTTTCTCAAAATTCGCTCAAACGCTTTTGATTCAAATTCAAAAATCAATTATTTTTTAGATGCTCTTTAAAATGTATATTCTCATTTTGCTTTTAAAATCGTTTAAAGCCCACTTTACCCTTGCACTTCGTAGGAAACAGGAGAAATGGTGATCATGGTAACAAAATATAAATATTTTTCTCTGTTTATTTATTTATTTATTTTTTTTAACACACACTTTTTTCTCATTCACACTCACATTCACAGTCTTTTCGGCAACTTAGGCCATTTAGGACTTTTAACGATACCCGTATGTTTAAATATATCTATTGGGGGTCCAGGTATTTTCTATTTAAGCCATTTGGTATCCAAATGCCTTAAATAAAATCATCAGACTGCCTGGGGTCTGAAACCGCGACTTGGCATACGAGGTTAGCACGCTAACCCCTACACCAAGCCCCGAGGGCTTATTTATCACGTTTAAGCCATAGGCCATCGGGCTTAAACTGGATATAAAAATACAAAATTCATATAAAAATACTTATAAACAAAACAATATGAATACAAAAGTAATACAAAACAAAAACAAGATCAAAACCTACTATAAATACAATACAAAAACAAAGCAATAAGAATACAATGCCAAAGCAATATAAATACAATATTAATACAATAAAAATGCACTATTAATACAAAAACAAAACAATAAAAATACAATAACATAGCAATATTAGTAAAATTGAAAACACAGATTGATTTTGCAAGTCTTGCAAAAATCTGGTTTATTAGTTCGTGGCTATTACATTTTATGATAACGGCAAAAGATGGAGGGTCTCTGAAGTGCGGCTGGATTAGGCTGAAGTTGCGTATAGGGGGCATTTGAGGATAAGGTGTTCTGGGGTAGCTGGGGTTGGAGCACAGGTGCAATTTGGTGAGCTAACAATATTGAATGGGAATAGGTGAGCAGGAGAAAATAAATTTTATATCTTGAGTTCTAATATATCGGCGGAAACTAAATATATGTCGACACAAAAAATCTGGTGTGAAAGCACAAAACAGAGCTTTCGATTACCTAAGGTGCTGTTCGACCAGTCCCACCAGATTTTTATTTTTCTATTTCAATTATAAAATAAGAATGGAATTTTTATATCAAAAGTGATTTCGTCAATGATAAACAAGTTGGAATTATTTCAAGCAAAGAATTCCTTTTTTTTTTTTTTTGTTATATAAAATATTCGTTTCTATTTCACGTAATCTGACAACTCGACAACATTGTAGGCAACAGCTGCGAAAACCTTGTGGAATTTCCTAAGCCACGTCGCAATAATAGAACACCTTCTTCCTCCCCCCTCCCCCCCCACCCCTACTGCCTACATCTCAGCTCTAAATCGAGCTTGGTCACGAACCCCTTTTTTCCTCTCTCGCCGTTTGCAATTTTTTTTTTTTTTTTTCTCCAGGTCCATTTTATCCTGCAACTCTCTGACGGCGGCCTTTTCCAATTTCACCAGCCATTTATAATACTACATTAATTAACTAGCACTTGATAAATTTCATAAAATAAAATAGAAAATGAATATTGAGAAAAAATATTTTTTTTTTTTCTTATTCCTTCTATATTTTCGTTATTTTTATAGATATCTGGATCAAATTGGCTTTTTTTTCTTTTTTTGGCTTGCGGCCTTCGCCATCCAGCCAGTCTTCTGTATACAATACTTTATAAAAAATACAATTTTTAAAAAATACGTACATTACAAAACATACATTATGTAAAAAACCTCTTTACAAAAATACCTTATATAAAAACATAGTTATCAAAAATACATTATATCAACAACATTTTACAACAAAAAAATTTTAAAATGAAAACGCTTATAAACCATAAATGTACTAAAACCAACATAATACAAATTATACATTATAAGAAAAATTAGTCGAAAATAACATGATCACAAACTTAAATGTTCTAAATTCTGTTGTTTTAGAGTATTATTTGAGCTGCAATGATGAACTTATTCAGATTTTCGAGTTCTTGAGGACTTGGAGAATTTAGAAACTGTTGAAAGGCAGTTGGGCCTCGGAAATTGGGATTGATTTTTACTTTCTCTTACCTATATATATATGTTAATATATATAGAGAGAGAAAGTATTGGATTCATGTCAAAAATTCGATGTCGAGATTTTGATGGATCTTCACGTTTTGAGGTCCCCTGAATCCAAAAAAGTGGTTTTCGCGACATGGTCTGTCTGTGGGTGGGTGGGTGGGTGGGGTGTGTGTGTGTGTGTGTGTGTGTGTGTGTCTGTGTTCACTTTTAAGCATGAAGGAATTGAGCTAGGAGGCTGAAATTTTATATATAAGTTAAACACCCCCCGGGACCGGAAAAATAAGCTTTTAATCAAAATCGGCCAAAGAGTACTAGTACTTTACTGATGTACTTTTTCAGTTTTTTTTCGATTTTCTCAAAATTCGCTCTAACGATTTTGATTAAAATTCAAAAATCAATTATTTTTTAGATGCTCTTTCAACTGTATATTCTCGTTTTGCCCTCAAAATTGTTTGAAGCACACTTTACTCTTGTGCTTCATAGGAAAGATAGGAGAAATGGTTGCCATGGTAACAAAATATAAATATTTTCCCATACTTATAAATTTTACATCTGAATTCAAATATTCACTACTTGGACCCCAATATATACTGTAAATAAATATACAGTATTCTCTTATTTTTTTTTTTTTTGCTTTCGTTTCCTTTTCTAATAGAAGATTCAAATGAAAGATTCGCCTCTATATTTTTTTTTTTTTTTTATGAATAGGAAGTTGATATATAACAAAAGGTCGATATTTGTGGGATAGAGTTTATTTCAACATGTTCCTAATAATTATTAAAAAGTCAATTTTTTTTTTTTTTATTCCGCCCGTTTAGCCACGAAAAAGTCAAATTATAAACTAATTGAACATACTTTTTTTGGTGAAATTCATGTATTGGTTTAGAAATACCCCGAAAAAGAAAAAAGTTCACTCGGGGCTAGACTCTCGCACGCTGTGACTTAGTCGAGATTATTAGTGGTTCACATTGTTATCTTGGTGCTCATCAATTTGTCGGGAAGTGGTGTAGAACCCAATAGAGACTGGCTTTTTTTAAAGGTATGTGCTGTATCTTTACTAAATCTATTAGTTGTATTTTCAAGCGGAACCTCTCTTAAAAATAAAAATTCAGAAAGCCAGTTTGATAGGACAACATTCGGCAGTTGTTCTTTATTTCCCAAATTTTTATTAATTAAACGATATATTAAAATTAAATAAATTTTTTGAAAATAAAAACTTACATTTTCTTTTGAAATTAATTTTTTTATCTTTAAATTTGGAAAATAAATAAATTAATAATTTTATGAACGCGCTTTCTAATAATTTTATACTCCTTTGGGTTGTTCTATGTTCCTTGACTTCTCTTTCGATTTTAAGTGAATTATAAATAAACATCGTTGTGCTTCTATTTAATATAAATTTGTTCTAAAATTAAAACGAGTATTTTTTAAGGTGAGTTTTATAATTATTTCAATTCATATTCATATATTTTCTTCTAAAATTTATTGAATTGCAATTAATATTCAATCAAGCTCTAATGTCCTGGTTCCTCGTAACCTTATTTCATTGCATCCTTTTGAATTTAAAACCATAATATGCATAATAGACTACCATTTATTATTTAATTATTTATTTATCTATCAATTGCCTTTTAAGATATTATTAATTTTTACTTTAACAATTCAAAAGAATTTCGATAAGTTGCATGTGAATGGTTTTATTTTTCAAACAATGATAGCCTCGGCCATTTTTCTTTTTTTCTCTCTCTTTGACTCTCTTCTGATTTACACATTCACTCACTCAACTTCGGCGCTCCCTCATAATGCTCCTGTAATTGAGTAAACTTATCAAAGAATCCCGATCATGGGCATTTTTAATCGTTCATAACTTCTTTCTACTAGTCTCAGAAAATCATTTCATGCTCAAATCTAATGAAATGTACTTAATACATATTGTCTTGATTAATAATTTATCTTAAATTGATTAACGATTATTATTACGCTTCGCGCCTAGCCGGGGGCTTCGCCCCTCTGAATCCCCCTTAACTGGCTCGGGCCTCCCTCGCCTTTTCTTAATTATGAAGAAAATAATTATCTTTACTATTCCAATCCAGTGCCTGCTTGAGGATTTGTTTACATTCATGGGATACACAAATGAAAAGAATACATAAATTGCAGCTAACAAGTAAGTTTATTTCGTTTATTAATCGCTTCAAGCCGACGTTTCCGGTCAGATATACGACCATCATCGGCTTGAAGCGATTAATAAACAAAATAAACTTACAAGGAGACGACCAAATGAGTATATCACGGATTCGTTTGAAAAAAATTAGAGCCCCGATTGGCAAAAAAAAAAAAATAAATAAATAAATACCGAAACAATTTTCGCGCTTTCAAGAAGTTTCTGTTTGAAACATTACGCAACGGTCCTCTGTGGCTGGGCTGGTAGCGTAGCCGACTGGTAAGTATGTGATCCCGGGTTCAATCGACGGAGTATGCACTTTTTTTTATCTTTTTATGTTATCGTAACAAACAATATATTTAGAACTGTTTCATATTATTTTTTTTTTTTGTAATTAAATTTTAAAATTTTTTTAAAATTGATTTTCGTGTTTATTTATTACCTTAAAATTAAAATTTAATTTAAATGCATAAAGAAAATATCATTTATTACAGTATTTAAATATATGAAGAAATAAAGAAAGGCATAAAATAATCCATTAATTAAATAAATAGATGAAATTAATAAAAAATTTTTTTGCTTATATTTGATGAAAAAATTAGGTACAGGGTCATTCCACGTCAAATCAACCAAAAAAATAAAATAATTTCACCCATAATCTCAGATTTTTATGAAACTTGGTATGTTTGTTCTATTTATGGAGATAAGTAACACCACCAAATTTCAATTTTTTATCTCCCTTAGTTTTCGATTTATGGCACTTTAAAGTTTTGATTTTTTTCACCTTCTGCGGCTTCGATAATGCCAAACAAAATGTGACATGGAAGAGAAAATAATTTCTCATTTGCTTATTTGACACCCAATCTTGATGAAATTTTTTTGGTAGGTTCTTTAAACAATAAAGAATTAGAAAAAAAATATATCACGAATCTAAGTTAATCCTAAAATATAAAAAAAAAGAGGGATTCATATTGTTGATTTCTTTTTTAGTTTTGAAAACGCAAACATGGTTTAGCGCTAAAGCCGATATCTCCAAAAGAGAATGAGATATTCAAGAAATTTTTTTTTTCTAAATAATCTGCATGAAATGGGCTTTAATTTAGTAAAATAAAAAAATTTTTGTGGTTTTTCTGTTACCCTCTATTTCTAAAATCCATGACGTAAGTTTTCAATATATAGTTTTCCATGTTAAAAAGGTTTCAAGAGCAAAGATGTAAAATATGCATTTTGAGCATATCTAAAAATAATTGATTTATGAATTTTAATAAAAAATCGTGTTGCAGAAATTTGTGAAAATTGGAAAACCTGAAAAAGTTATCAGCCAAGTAATTAGTACTTTTGCCGATGTTTAGTTCCAAAGCTCATTTTGAGTGGTCAGGAGGTATTTTTAACTGAGTATATAAAATTTTGACCTTCCTAGCTCAATCCTTTCATGCTATCAATCGAATTCGATTAGTGTCTCAACAATCTGTTCCCAGTTTTTAAGCTGACACATACAGTGTCCATTTGAAATCATGAAAGGATTGAGCTAGGAGGTTGAAATTAAGTTATATTTAAGTTAAGTACCTCCCGGACATGAAAATAAGCTTTTTTGAACAAAAATCGTATACTAGTGCTTTGCATTTCAGTTTTTTGTTTTCAAAAATGCAGCAACGTAAATTCATAAATCAATTATTTTAGATATAACTAACAAAATGTATGTCATTTTCTTGAAAACCTTTTTAAAACTGAAATAGAGGAACAAATAAACAAAATTTTAAAGCCCATTTCGACTAGTAGATTATTTTTAGAAGTCTTAATGTATCATTCCGAGTATCAGCCTCACACTTTCCAAACTAAAAAATCAACAATATGAATTTTTTTATATTTTAGGATTAACTAGATTCAGTGATATATTTTTTTTTAATTCTTTATTGTTTAAAGAATTCTACCAACAAAACTTCATCAAGATAGAGGCGTACCGAGGCAGTTGGGGGCCTGGGGGGCGGAACTAGAAGAGGGGGCCTTATATTGAATTTTTTTTTTTTGGGGGGGGGGGGTGGTCATCTTTAAATATCCTTCTCCTCCATACACAAAAATATTTTTAAAATACCGTATATCCCTGAACCCCAAGGGCCCCGGGGCCTCTCAAAGAGAAATTTTCATTAAATTTTGTTTTTTACTTGAGCCCTGAGGGCCCCGGGGCCTCTCAAAGGGGAAATTTTTATTAAATTTTGTTTTTACTTGGAGCCCTGAGGGGCCCCGGGGCCTCTCAAAGGGGAAATTTTTATTAAATTTTGGTAAATTTTTACTTGAGCCCCTGAGGGCCCCGGGGCCTCCTCAAAGGGAAATTTTCATTAAATTTTGTTTTTACTTGAGCCCTGAGGGCCCCGGGGCCTCTCAAAGGGAAATTTTTATTAAATTTTGTTTTACTTGAGCCCTGAGGGCCCCGGGGCCTCTCAAAGAGAAATTTTCATTAAATTTTGTTTTTACTTGAGCCCTGAGGGCCCCCGGGGGGGCCTCTCAAAGGAAAATTTTTATTAAATTTTGTTTTTATTTCTTGAGCCCTTGAGGGCCCCGGGGCTCTCTCCTGCAAAGGGAAAATTTTATTAAATTTTGTTTTTACTTGAGCCCTGAGGGCCCCGGGGCCTCTCAAAGAGAAATTTTCATTAAATTTTGTTTTTTTTTTTAATCTAAATTTTTCCCCATTTTTACTTGAGCCCCGAGGGCCCCGGGGCCTCTCAAAGAGAAATTTTCATTAAATTTTGTTTTTACCCGAGCCCTGAGAGCCCCGGGGCTCTCCAAAGGGAAATTTTTATTAAATTTTCCTTTTTTATATCTAAATTTTCCCAAATTTTTTCCCATTTTTATTGAGCCCTGAGGGCCCCGGGCCTCTCAAAGGGAAATTTTTATTAAATTTGTTTTTACTTGAGCCCTGAGGGAATTTTTGGGCCTCCCAAAGAGAAATTTTCATTAAATTTTGTTTTTACTTGAGCTCCTGAGGGCCCCGGGGCCTCTCAAAGAGAAATTTTTGTTAAATTTTGGTTTTTACTTGAGCCCTGAGGGCCCCGGGGCCTCTCAAAGGAAAATTTTTTATTAAATTTTGTTTTTCTTTACTTGAGCCCTGAGGGCCCCGGGGCCTTTTTCTAAAGGGAAATTTTCATTAAATTTTTTTTTTTTTTTTATAAATAGGTATAGGGGGCCCGTGACGGCTCGGGGCCTGGAGCGGACCCCCCCCTCGCCCCCCTCGGTAAGCCACTGCATCAAGATTGGGTGTCAAATAAGCAAATGTGAGAAATTATTTTCTCTTCCATGTCACATTTTGTTTGGCATTATCGAAGCCGCAGAAGGTGAAAAAATCAAAACTTTAAAGTGCCATAACTCGGAAAACTAAGTGAGATAAAAAAATATGAAATTTGCGGTGGTACTTATCTCTATATATAGAACAAACATACCAAGTTTCATAAAAATCTGAGTTTATGGGTGAAATGGCCTGGTTGAACTGACGTGAAATGATCCTACAGTCAAGCGAATCTTATAGATAACTTACTTTGTTAATTTACTTTAAACTTACCGCACACGGAAGTAGGGTGATATGTCATAAAAACATGCAAAATCAAATAAAATAGGCGACAATTAGCGCAGTTTATAAAGGATATTTTTCACATGCACATTTTTGTTTTCGGATTTCAGGAGGTAAGCACTGTACTGTCTGTACTAATGAAACTCGAAAAAAAATTTAAAATTTAATTACTAAAAAAAAAAAAATAATAAAATTTGGAAAAAATAATATGAAACAGTTTAAATATATTGTTTGTTATGACTAACATAAAAAAGACAAAAAAAAAAAAAGTGTAGATCTATACTCCGTCGATGTGAGAACCCGGGACCATATACTTGCCAGTCGGCGACGCTACCAGCCGAAGCACAGATGTCTGATGCCTAATGTTTCAAACAAGAAACTACTTGAAAGCGCGAAAATTGTTTTGATATTTATTTATTTATTTTTTTTGGCCAATCGGGGCTCTAGGAATAAAACGCCGAAACACGTGGACATTTTTTTTGGCTCAAAGTATTACC
>JAKCPI010009688.1:0-14167 GCA_023213315.1 Euborellia annulipes
TGTGACAAGCACAGTACACAACTTTCGATTACCGAACATATATTTAGTTGGAGCGAATTTTGAGAAAATCCAAAAAAACTGAAAAAGTGCAGTTGTAAAGTACTAGTACTTTTTGGCCAATTTTGTTTAAAAGTTACTTATCACGTCCCATGGGGTGCCTAACTTAAATATAAAATTTCAATCTCCTAGCTCTTTTCGTTCTTGAGATATTTTGTTCACAGCACACACACACACACACACACAGACCATGTCGCGAAAACCACTTTTTTGGATTCAGGGGACCTCGAAACGTGAAGATCCATCAAAATCTCGACATCGAATTTTTGACATGAAACCAATACTTTCTCTATATATTAACAAAATCTGGTGTGACTGGCGCACAGCACACAACTTTCTCTTACCTTCGGTAATCGAAAGTTGTGTACTGTGCTTGCACACCAGATTTTTTGTGTCGTATGTATTTAGTTTCCGACAATACGGTACATTCGATTTTCAAGATGTAAAATTTATAAGTATGGCAAAATATTTATATTTTGTTAACATGGCAACCATTTCTCCTATCTTTTCTATGGAGTACAAGAGTAAAGTGGTCTTCAGAAGATTTCAATGACCAAATGAGAATATTCATTTTATTGAGAATCTAAAAAATAATTGATTTTTGAATAAAAAAAAATCGTTGGAGTGAATTTAGAGAAAATTGAAAAAAACTGAAAAAATGCATCAGTAAAGTACTAGTACTCTTTGGTCGATTTTGTTCAAAAGCTTCGTGTCACGTCCCATGGAGATGCCTAACTTAAATATAAAATTTCAACCTCCTAGCTCTTTTCGTTCTTGAGATATTTTGTTCACAGACACACACACACAGACAGACCATGTCGCGAAAACCACTTTTTTGGATTCAGGGGACCTCAAAACGTGAAGATCCATCAAAATCTCGACATCGAATTTTTGACATGAATCCAATAGTACTTTCTCTCTCTATATATATTAACATATATATAGAGGTAAGAGAAAGTAAAAATACTTTTCAATTTTTCTAGAAGGGAATAAAAAATGCTTACCTGTCGCAATAACACATAAGTTGGCTTAAGATGTTTATTATTTCACACTGTGATCTCAAACAACGACAGCCAACAAAAGGGGTGGAAAGAATAAAAATATAACTTATATATCATAAAATTTATAAACAATTTCAACAAAACAAAAAAAAACAAAAAAAACACAATCCTCAAATAGTTATAAAATTTTTTTATGAATCAAACATTTTTAATATTAAATATTTATTAATTCATATACCCGAAAAAATAAGGGTGTGCCGCCGGGAGTCGAACCACGGATCCTCCGATTTGTTCTCAGAGTGCCCTAAGGGGCCATTCATTAATTACGTAAGGGTCTTGAGGTGGAGGGGGGGGAGTTAAGAAAAACCTCTACATGTCCTTATGTAGGGGGAGGCTCGTAAAACTTATTCTTACGTAATACTTTTTGAATCAAAATTCAATACAAAGAATCTAATTTCATTTTGGATTCCCAATAGTATCCTTTATTTTATATTAATTATTGATTTAACCCATATCAAGCCACTGGTGCGTTTTCGAACCAGTACCTAAAACAATTTTTTTCTCAATAAGTATCTAAATGTTTTGGTTAATTATTTTTTTATACATTATTTATGATATATTCTTGCCTGCTAATGAGAGAAAATGATGAATTTTACAGTCTTTACATATTAAATAATTATTTAAATTCGAAGGGTCAAAAAACACCAAACTTCAAAAATAGATATTTTGTATTAAAAATTTTTTTTTCATTTTCATTCTTCATAAATTAGATTACCAATAAGATTACTTTACTTAGCTAAACGATACATAATTTTTTTTTTCATTACTATAGACGATATTCAATGACAAATTAGAGTGGTGCGTTTTCGCACCAGTGGTAAAAACCCTCAACTTTTTCCTTATATTATCTGAATGTTTTTTCATTGTTTTTTTTTTAATTTTTTTATTTCAAAGGCTTTTTCGGCATATTTAGGCTATTTAGACCCCGTCCCTATTTATTCCAATTGATTGGCAAATCGAAATAAATTTTTGTTACATGCAACATCCCGTCCCCTTGATCCCTACTACCTATGGTTATTGTTTATATATGGGTTATTACATTAGTCCGATTGAATGACAATACTGTTGTAACTGTATGTAGTAATGGCTACAATAATGAGCCCCTAAATACTGTAAAGAGATATTATATGTTGGGACATCGAAATCAGAAGGAAATATATCTCAACCAAATGTTATTTCAAAATATAATTTAGGAATGGAAAGGGTGGATTTACATGATAATGGGGTTGAGAATTACCGATGAAGGATATTCACTGGCGTAACTAGGGTGGTCCCCCGGGGGGGGGACGAAAGCTCCCCGACCCAACAGAAATTGAGTCAATATGGGGCCTTCCGGGTCCCCCGGAGAATGGGTGGTCCCATGCCTTCCCCCCAGCGAGGATGGCTGGTCCCATCGCCCCCCAGCCAAATTTGCTAGTTACGCCCATGGGGATATTAGGTAAAAAATAGTGGTGGCATTTATTTTTAAATACCTTAGATAGCACCATGGTAAAATGTTGGAAGCTATATAAAGTGCATTCCATCAACCTAGTACAAGTTCAATTGATTTGAAAATGAACTTATGGTTGTTGCAAACGAGCAAAAGCCCGAAAGAGATGTAAAGTGTGTTATAAACACACTGTATATGAATATACAAAATGCAAAGTACCGACTCATATAAATTGTTTCGGCAAATTTCATAAAAAATAAAAAAAGTTAAAAAAAAATTATATCCCATATTATGCCAATGGTGCGTTTTCGCACCAGTGAAAAAAATTGAATAATACATATATATTGTTGAAAAATTTTTATCAAAGGTTATGTAAAAATCTAATAAGAACCTATGTAAATATATTATGTGAAAAAATAATAAAAAAATTTAAAAATTAAAAAAAACCAAAAATTTTTTTTCTAATGGATCGGGGGGAAGCCATTGGTGCGTTTTCGAACCACCTATTTCCTCAATATTTACTGATCAAATAATTTTTTTTTTATTTTTCCCTAATTAAATAGGTAATAATAAACACAATTATGAAAAAAAATTTGTAGTTTTTGAAAATTTTTGTGTTGGCTTGATATGGGTTAAGTTGAACTGTAAGTTTTAGTGGAACGTCCTTTCCTAACATTTTATTATTTAGAAGAACGAGATAGTCTTACGTAAGAAAGGGGAGCGGGGTTCGAGAAATCTTACATACTATACTTACATGGGGGTAGGGGGAGTCAAAAATGACTAAAATTGTCCTTACGTAATTAAAGAAGATTTTTAAAAAGGAGAAGAAGCAGGAGCAGCCAAAAATAAAAAGCTTCCGATTTTTCATAATCCAACGAAACGTTTCGGTTTAATTTTATTGACCCATCTTCAGTCTTTTAAAATTTTTAATGACCCGGAGTTGGTCGTAAGGTCAATACATGCAAATTTATGTATCATGTGCTGGCGAATCGGCCAATCGTAATTATTAAGTGAGAAGTCAATAAAATTAACCCGAAACGTCTCGTTGGATTGTGAAAAATCGGAGGCTTTTTATTTTTGGCTGCACCTGCTCCTTCTCCTATAAAAGAAATACCTGCTCCGCTCGGGTAACTCGTGGTCCTACTCATGTGAGCTTAGTCTAAAGAGTCAATATGAAAAATCTGGTGTGACTGTCGCACAGCATATTTAGACTCCGACAGTACGGAACATTTGAATTCAAGATGTAAAATTTATAAGTATGGAAAAATTTTTATATTTAGATATCAGGACAACTATTTCTCCTATCTTTCCTATAGAGTACAAGAGTAAAGTGGTCTTCAAAAGATTTCAATGACAAAATGAGAATATACATTTTAAAGAGCATGTAAAAAATAGTTGATTTATGAATTAAAAAAAAAAATAGTTGCAGTGAATTTTGAGCACCAACAAAAAACATATTTAACAACAGTCTTGTTATTAAATATATTAATTACACTAGCCGCGTCGCCCGCCTTCGGCTTCGCCCCCTGGACCCCCCCCCAGCTGGCTCGGGCCCGCCTGCGGCGGACCCTCGCCTTTTCTTCTTAATTATGAAAAGAAAAATTTTTTTTTTTTTTTTTAAACATTCACACTTTTTTCTCATTCACACTCACACTCACACACACATTCACACTGTCTTTTCGGCAGCTCAGGCCATATAAGACATTTACGATAACCGTTATTTATGAATTTATATATATTAGGGTCCAGGCATTTTTATTTAAGCCATCTGGTATCCAGATGGCTTAAATAAAATCATCGGACTGCCTGGGGTCCGAACCCGCGACGTTTGGTATATGAGGTTAGCACGCTAACCTCTACACCACTTCCCGTGGGCGAAAAGAAAATTATTATTACTACTATTTCAAACCAGTGCCTGCTTGAGGATTTGTTTACATTCATGGAATACACAAATGAAAAGAATACAAAAATATTTCTCTATACATTTCCTATGGGAGAAATCGTAACTTGAAAAATTAATAACTCAAAAAGTTATGGGAATTTCAGGATGAAAATAATTTTCCTGTAATCCCGAGAAGGTCCTCTTTATGCATAAAAAATTTCATTTCAAAATTCCAACGGGAAGTTGCCTAAATAGAGCGTGACAGACAGACGGACATTAGTGAATTATATATATAGATTCTTAATTATTCAAGAATCGCCCTATTGATAATCAGGGAAGTCATTTGAGGGAATGCGAAAATGTTTGTTCATTAAAAAAGATAACAGTTCGATATTCATACTACATAATATTATTTCAAATTTTTTCTTTAAAAAATAATGACTATTAATCCCCTGCCAATATATGTAAACATGGTTCCCTACGTCATTTTTTTTAAAAGACGCTCTATTCAAAAGCATCCTTGTCCAAATACTTTCTAGGGATTAATAGTTCCTCGATTAGTTCTGTTACAAATAGTCCTGTGGGACCATTTAGCCAAACTCTACTTATAATCTTTGTTTATTAAAATTTACAAAGCGTAAAATTTTAATATAATTTTAGAAAATTAAATATATAATAAATAAACAAATAAATACCCTTGTGAATATAACGAATTGTATAAAAACATTTTTTTCTGTCTGTAACGTTGTCTGGGAAAGTTACGATATGAATAATGGAAAAGAAGTCGGGAATCGAACCCGGAGGCTTTATAGCATATCGTTGTGTAAAAAGTCGCTCATCACAATGTTTGCGTGTGCCTGGAAAATGGAATATAATCTATAGGGAAATTACTTTCTATTTCCATTTATATTTATATATCAAAAACATGAAAAAATAACGACGATTGAAAATAAAATATGGAAAATTATCAGGTGCTAAAGAAATTGAATTGAATTGAAGTATGAACAAAAAAATATAAATCCAAAATTTTGAAGAATATCATGCATATATGCATTTCTATTTATTATGCAACTATGGTTTTTTTAATTTTTTATTAATCTCAGCACTCACGCTGACGTTTCGAACCCGGTAGGGGTCATCTTCAGAGTTGTAATATACAAACTATTTTTACAAAACTACAGCTCTGAAGATGAGCCCTACCGGATTCGAAACGTCAGCGTGAGTGCTGAAATTAATAAAAAAGAAAAAACCATAGCTGCATTTATCTTTATTATTTTTTACCAATATAATTAAACACGAGCCGATGGGATAAAGCAGTTAAGCATATAATCCTGAGTTGAAGATAACTCGAGTTCAAATCCACCTCATAGCAATAAATTATCTACTTGGCCGGTATATTTTACATTACACTTAACTGCTAGAAAAAAAGAATATATGGGGCATTCCACGCCAACTCGACCACTTTTGAACCCGACCATTTTTGATTTGGCTGAAACTTTGTTATCTTTTTGTACCCTATTCAAAACGTGTTTGAGAATTTTTTCAGATTTTACGACCCAGCCAAAAAAAAGTTATAGCATTTTCAAAAAACATCGATTTTTTTTTTAAATAACCGTAAAACTGTCAAAAATTAACTTATCGGGACGATTTTTTTTTGAAATTTTTGTCTTTAAATGTACTTTTCAGAAAAAAATATGACAAAATTTTACAGATTCATCTTGAACGTTTTTTTTGACATTTTCGTAAAAAAACAAAAATTTCGGGATGAATGACACTTTTTTTTAATTTTTTTTTTTATAAAAAACTTTGATTTTTTCTACAAATGCTCTGAAAATTTCAGAGTGGGATTATTTCGCGTTCTATTTTTTTTTATTTTTGAAAAAAAAATTTTTTTTCTCCGCTTATTTATCATGATGGTGCTCTTAAATTCTTCCAGGATTGACTGAGATTCTAGAAAATTGAAGAAAAATAATAATAATAATAGTTAGATGTGATGAAAATCGAGAAAATTCTATTTATCCTGAAAAAATTAGAAATTAGTTGTGTATTCAACTACTGAAGAATTTGAAGCGTCAAGTAAAAGATTAGAAACCTGGGCGTAACTAGGGGGGTGCGGGGCCTGGCCCTCCCAGAAAGCTCCTTGCCCCAAGAAAAATTGACAAAATATGGGGCTTTCCAGGCCCACTGGAAGATGGCTGGTCCCATGGCCCCCCCTTTAATTTTTCTTGGGGCAAGGAGTCTGGGAGGGCCAGGCCCCCCGTCACCCCCCTAGTTACGCCCAGGTTTCTAAGCTTTTACCTGACGCTTCAAATACTTCAGTAGTTGAATACACAACTAATTTCTAATTTTTTCAGGATAAATAGAATTTTCTCGATTTTCATCACCCCAACTATTATTATTATTATTTTTCTTCAATTTTCTAGAATCTCAGTCAATCCTGGAAGAATTTAAGAGCACCATCATGATGAATAAGCGGAGAAAAAAAATTTTTTTTTCAAAAATAAAAATAAATAGAACGCGAAATAATCCCACTCTGAAATTTTCAGAGCATTTGTAGAAAAATCAAAGTTTTTTATAAAAAAAAAAATTAAAAAAAAAAGTGTCATTCATCCCGAAATTATTGTTTTTTTACGAAAATGTCAAAAAACGTTCAAGATGAATCTGTAAAATTTTGTCATATTTTTTTCTGAAAAGTACATTTAAAGACAAAAATTTCAAAAAAAAATCGTCCCGATAAGTTAATTTTTGACAGTTTTACGGTTATTTAAAAAAAATCGATGTTTTTTAAAATGCTATAACTTTTTTTGGCTGGGTCGTAAAATCTGAAAAAATTCTCAAACACGTTTTGAATAGGGTACAAAAAGATGACAAAGTTTCAGCCAAATCAAAATGGTCGGGTTCAAAAGTGGTCGAGTTGGCGTGGAATGCCCCATATATATTTTGCATTACACCTAGCTGCCTTATGCAATATATATTTATATACTTTTTTGACTCTTATTGGGCCCTGAAGAAACTCTCTATCGAGACTGAAACATCGACCCAATAAAATATTTAAAGAAAAAAATATTTGGATCCCAGTTTTTGCTTTTGCAACCCTTCCTTGATGATTACACTTTTTATTAATAAAAAACTCTAATAACTCTAGATTTTTATCTCCTCAAGAATCAAAAGCCAAGTTAGGTGGGGGGTCGAAATATTTGAAAATTAAAAGATATAAAATGGCTGCTGTTTTTTTTTTTTCTTCATCCTTTTTATTTAGACCTCTAGTTTCGTACAGTTAAATTAAATTAATCATTTTTTACTTTCTCTTACCTCTATATATATGTTAATATATAGAGAGATAAAGTATTGGATTCATGTCAAACATTCGATGTCGAGATTCTGATGGATCTTCACGTTTTGAGGTCCCCTGAATCCAAAAAAGAGGTTTTCGCGACATGGTCTCTCTGTGTGTCTGGGTTCAATTTTAAGCATGAAGGAATTGAGCTATGAGGCTGAAATGTTATATTTAAGTTAAACACCCCCCGAGAGCGTGAAAATAAGCTTTTAATTAAAATCAAGCACAAGCACAGAACACAACTTTCGATTACCGAAGGTAAGAGAAAGTTGTGTGCTGTGCGACAGTCACACCAGATTTTTTTATATTTCCTTCCAGGGCTTTATTTTGGCCCAACATATTCCATTTTCTTTTTAAGTTCGTATTTATCCTTATCTTTTTATTTTCTTTTAGCCTTCTTCATTCAGTATATTGTTCTCTAACTCGGAAATTTAATGGGTAATAAATACTTGAAAAAAATAGAAGCCATTTAATCAGTAAGATTGTGGAGTTTCAATTGTTTTTTTTTACTTTTCTTCAATGTCCCTTATTTTTATGTCTCATATTTGGTGAGGAAAAGAGTTTAAAATCAATACTTATTAGAAAAAATATTTAAAATTAACTTAAATAAAAAAATACTACTTCACTTTTTATTAAGTTATCAATTTTAGCTTATTCATTATCGTTATTTTCTTTTAACTTTTCTAACTTTTCACTGTAATCCTTTGACTTAAAAGATTTTCTTGTTCATTATCATCTTATAATGATTCTCAAATTTAATAACTCTTTTTGAAAACTTTTTAATACTTTTTTATTTTTACCTTTATAAATTTTATTAAACATAAAACGCGTGTTTCAGATAAACAACTAATTATTTAAAAAGAAAAAAAAAAAGAGGTTTAATATAATTTTGTAGATAAATTGCAAATTTAAAGAAGTTGCCAAGAAAAAGGACTCTCTGAGATTACTGTTATTGCTCAACTTTTATTAAAAAAAAAAAATGGTTGGTTAACTTGATTGTTTTTCAATGCCAAAAAAATTTAAAAAAATTTTAAACGCAAGACAAAACAGCAAAGTTAAAATTGAGACAACTTGTTTACTCTAAATTAATTTTTTTTTTTTTTTTTTTTTGAGTAAAGAGTTTTTTTTTTTAATTAATTATTTTTTATGAAAAGATTTTCATCTCAATTAACTTTGATTAATAGTAAGGGGGAAAGATTTTTTTTAATCAAAGTGATTATATAAAATTGATATCAAAAAAATTTATTTGTTTGGACTTAAACACCGAAGACTTGTGTCGTTTATAGGGGAGCTCGATCATTGGCGTAGGCAGAAATGTTTGAAGGGGGGGGTTCAAGAAAATTTTTTCAAAAATTTGAAGTTTTTTTTTTAGCTAGAGTAAATTATTATTGTTTATTATTATTATTATAATGTCTGAGTATACTTTATGTTAATGAACACCAAGTAAGAATTTAATTATAAAAATGCTTATTATTTTGTTTTCCTAGATAGTGAAAAAATTGATTTTTCCTTTCAATGGTTAATCTTCTTCTAGCCATGCTTTTCACAAGGTTTTATTATTACATTTTTGCTCTGCTTGGGCATTATTAGGTCAATATCAGTGATTTAAGGTACAAGGGCCAATAAAGACATCGCCCACCTACACGCTTTCTTTTTTAATAAATATCAAATTAAATTAATAAAATAAAAAAATAGGACAGCCACAAGTGACACACTTTTTTCGTTTAAGTAAAAATATTGTTTAATTTCCTAGATAGGCGTAGCCAGGGGGAGGATTTGGGGGTTCAAACACCCCCATTATCTATGCCCCCCCCCCATGGGACCCAAGCAATGACTAGATATTTAAGCTCTATAATACAAAATTATATTTCATATGTTTTAATATGGACATGTCGTACGCCAAGAGAGCAGTAGCGTGGCGAGGACGGCGTACGCAATGGGGCTCCTCGGACGACAACGCAGAGGAGCACCTAGGATGACTTGGTTTCATCGGGTCAAGAGAGACATGACCGAGCTTGGCCTGACGAAGACAACAGCATTGGAAAGTGGAGGGGGGGAGTGGAGGGGGAGAGTAAAGTCCGCCGACCCCGTACCGCGGGACAGTGGCGTAGTGAGCTTAACGCGCGCCCGGGGCACAATACCTTTTAAGCGCCCCCCCCCCATTCGAAAACCATATAATATTATATGTAGAGTATACAAAATTATTATGGGGGCGGTATAACTCGCCGAAAATTTTCTCGCCCAAAGCAAAATCTCGCCTAAAACAAACTCGCCGAAAATCCGGAAAGTTCCAAAATAAAATATTTTTAAAAATCTGGTGTGACTGTCCCACCAGATTTTTTGTGTCGACATACGTATATATAGTTTCCGCCGATATATTAGAAGATGAAATGAAATTTATAAGCAGGGCTCGGGCCCTCGGGCTTGGTCTAGTGGCTAGAGTGCTGGCCTTCTAAAACCAAGGGTCAGGGGTTAGGACCCCTGGCAGTCCGATGATTTTATCTAAGCCATTTGGATACCAAATGGCTTAAATAAGAATGCCTGGACCCCAAATATATATATTATTAATTAATATAACCGTTATCGTCAAAGTCTTATATGGCCTAAGTTGCCGAAACGACTGTGTGCATGTGTGTGTCAGTGTGAGTAGGAATGAGAAAAAAGTGTGAGTGTTTTTTTTTTTATTAAAAAAAAGTACTAATAAAACCTCAAATTATGCATTTAAAAAGGCCGAAATATAAATAAATAAATAAATAAATCTATTACGACCCGCTTCAAAAATCAAAAATATTCTGTGTGTGTGTGTTCAATTTTAAGCATGAAGGAATTGAGCTAGGAAGATGAAATTTTATATTTAAGTTAGATATTTTGTTCACAGACAGACAGACAGACCATGTCGCGAAAACCAAAGTTTTGCTAAAAAAAAGGTCAAAAATGATTAAAATGGAAGCGGCAAAATTTTTCGTACGTCGGAAAAATTAAGTTTTGCCCAAAAAAAAAGGTCAAATGATTTTCACGCAAGAAAAAAAAATTTGCCCAGATCGGAAAAATTTCGTTTTGACGGGGGAAAAAAAAGGAAGGGTGCCACTAGATGTGTAATATTATTCCCCTTGCACCTTTGGGGTGCTGCGTGGACTTTAAGGGCCGGATTTGCTTTTCATCCTGGGTGTGAAGCTTGTTAAGCCCCGACTTTTTTTGTAGTGCAGAAACCCACTTCAGTTTTATTTTTATAGTAAAATATACGATATTTCATCATTTTATTGCTAAAAGAAGTATTCTAGAAGTACATATATTTGTTATTTTTACCTTATATTCTCACTTATTTTATCAATAAAATGATGAAATGTTGTATATTTTATAAAATATGTTATAGGCTAGGGCCCGCTTGCATCAGATCTCGTCGCCATATTTAGCCCTGAGTTAACCTCACTTTTAAGTTATTTCATATAGATATATGGGGAATTGGAGCCAAGGTCGGGCTAAGAAGTTAGCCCAGGCCCAAAGGTGGGGCTAAGATTTAGCCCTGGAGTTGACACTTTTGAACATGTATTATGAACTCCAAGCATCCTAACTTCACCAATATAAATGTAAAAAATAATATAAATACAATATGGAATCTACCGTTTTTTTTTTGTTATTATTCATTTTATGTCAATCAGGATTATATTCGTATATCCAGGATATATTGCAAGTTGTTGAATATTCTAACTTCATCTAAGCCATTGCACATGTCTTGTTAATAAAACTATTTGTTTTCAAATTGAATCCAAATTGATATTAAATATTTATATGAATGTTTTCAGTTGATATTACTTCTTGTCAGGTGAAAATAAAAGGTATATTTCTTTTTGAAATTATCTTTATTTGAGCGCACACAGCTGGCAATTTGTCAAAATAGTTGTGAAGATTGGAACAAATTTTATTAAAAATAATAAATTTTTTATTTTTTTAAAATTTTAATTTATTTTTTTGATGGAAAAAGGAGATTGGATTGTTGACTAATTGTTATGTGAAAACTAATAAATCAAAATTGTTTATTTTTTTGAAAATTTTTCAAATTTTAGCAAAAAAAAATTAAATTCTTATATTTAAATGTATGTTAATAATAATTATTTATTTAAATTATGGGTGATAATATCAATTTTTTTTTTTAATAATTTTTATAAGATGCCTTAATGGAGTTGCAAACTTCACAAACAGAACATGATTTGTTCCCCCGGAAGAGGGTTTCTGCATTACAAAAAAAAGCCATTTAGCCCGGGGCTAACAAACTCACCCAGGATGAAGCAACCGGCCCTAAAAGGTTGGGAAACGCTGCTCCAGAGGTATCATTTAACCAGTTTTAATTTAATTAATTAATTTTAGCAATCAAATTGGCGGCTGGTTTACTTCTAATTAACTAGCTATCCCTAGGATAAGCTAGTGACTACGACTTTCGAGTCTTTTCTCATCTAGTTAAGCTATTCATATGATTAAATAAGAGTCCAGATTAACTAGTTAAGACCTAGAGTTCCGTTTAGAAATGAAGTTCGTATTTATGGAATTAAGAGGTGCCTTAAAAAATTGATATAAGAGGAAAATTTTAATTAAAAAAAATCTCTATTATGAAGAATTTAAAGGAAAAAAAATCCTGATTAGATTAAATTTTAAACCCCTATTTAAAGATAATTTAGCACAGCTAGTAGATAAAATCACCTTTGGCCTGACTTCCTCAATGGCTGTTTTTATCTAATATTTGTTTACCTTTTCCTTTTTATATGAAATCACAAATTATAATTTAATTTAATCTTTTCATTGTTTCTTTAGGTTGAACAATATACAATGATAACAAAGGATTATACGACCTTAACAAAAGATACTTTCATCAATGTCTTCTTTTTGTCAAAGATTATATTTAATTAAATCTGCGATACGGTATTAAAAATAAAATTATTATGTAAACGAGTTTTGAAATAAAAAAATAGGAAGATAAATTACCTGGACGACATATTTTTTAGTTAATAAAAAAAATTTAATAATATTAAAATAAGAAAGCAATTTTTTTAACCCTTTGTATTAGGAAAGCAAAACGAGCACAAATGAATATTTTTAGAGCAGGAGTCGGCAACCTTTTTTACCCCAGGATTTATTAGGCCAGTCTCAAAAGAAATATTTTTAGAAGGGCCACACAGTCCAAAAAAACTCAAAAATCAAGGGCCTCCTAATGTACCTCGGAACATTCCAGCGAATATGACAATGCTTTTGGTGCTTTTAAGCCAGTCACTCAAATCATTCCAGTTAAGCAATGCCAAGCAAGGCTGAAACTTTTGGTGGGGGACCCCGACAAATCAGAGTATTGAATATCCCACAGTAGTCTTCTTAGGGTATATATCCAATTCAATACATAAATAAAACTCTTCTTTTCTAGGCCCTCTTTATTCCCGCAGTGCGGGGTCAGCTGAATGGGGTTTTTGCGACCGGAAGAAATATGAACAGGCCGGCCAAAATATAGAAGGAAGGGACAGGGCATGTAACGAAGAGAAGGACTGCCAGGTCCAGCTCGGGTAGCTTGAGGTCGCCATCCACGTACCTACAAGTTATGGGCCCCCTGAGCAAAAATACATAAATGAATATATAAAACTAAATGGCCTCAACAGTCGAAAGGACAAATCAAATATAAAAAATCATTATTACCCCCATTATCCTATCAGCCTCTAAGGCCGGTTGCTTCCATCCTGGGTGAGTTTGTTAGCCCAGGCTAAATGGCTTTTTTTTGTAATGCAGAAACCCTCTTCCGGGGGAACAAATCATGTTCTGTTTGTGAAGTTTGCAACTCCATTAAGGCATCTTATAAAAATTATTAAAAATAAAAATTGATATTATCACCCATAATTTAAATAAATATTATTATTAATATACATTTAAATATAAGAATTTAATTTTTCGGCTAAAATTTGAAAATTTTCAAAAAAATAAAAAAGATTTATTAGGTTTTTCATAACAATTTGTCAATTGTTCCAATCTTCCACAACTATTTTGACAAATTGCCAGCTGTGGTGGCTCAAATAAAGATAATTTCAAAAAGAAATATACCTTTTATTTTCACCTGACAAGAAGTAACATCAACTGAAAACATTCATATAAATATTTAATATCACTTTTGCATTCAATTTTGAAAACAAATAGTTTTATTAACAAGACATGTGCAATGCCTTAGATGAAGTTAGGTTAGGAGAATATTCAACAACTTGCAATATATCCTGGATATACGAATATAATCCTGATTGACATAAAATGAATAACAACAAAAAAAACGGTAGATTCCATATTGCATTTATATTATTTTTTACATTTATATTGGTGAAGTTAGGATGCTTGAGTTCATAATACATGTTCGTACGTGTCATCCCAGGGCTAAATCT
>JAKCPI010009689.1:0-54920 GCA_023213315.1 Euborellia annulipes
GTTCCATATTTAACAGATGCAAATGGAGGCATTAAAAAACATAAAGTTATTTCAGTGCATAAAACCCCACACACGCCTAATGAAAGAGAAAAACCTTATTACACTCAAACGCAAAATATATCTAACTCATTAAACCCCACTTCTCCAATTATAGCAAATCCAATATATAGCGAAAGTATCAATGAGTCGGGGAGATTTAATCTTATATTAGCCAACCTTATTAAAAATATAATTTTAAACCAAATACCACTAACATCCTTTAATCTCACGTCAGAGGAGTCAGAGTATTTTATTCAAAAAATTGTCAGCAATCCAAATATACTGAACACCTAACCTAATTTTAAAATTGTATTAATTAGCAATTACATTAAAAAAAAAAAAAAAAAAAAAAAAAAAAATGACCTCTTACATGCCCATTCAAGAATTAAGGAAGTAATAGGAAAGAGAATATGTTCGCAATACTACAATGGAATGCGAGATCCATTAATTCGAACAAGGGTAGTCTGGAGGTTTTACTTGCAGATTTAAATATACAGGTAGCAGCTATTAGTGAAACCTGGCTTAAACCAAACCTCGATTTTAAAATTAATAATTATAATATAGTTAGGGCTGACCGAATGGATGGAAAGGGTGGTGCAATGTTATTAATTAATAGTCAGTTGGAATATAGAAATATTCGGATAAATTCGCCTAGCTCCGACGTTCAAATATGTGCCATACGACTGAAATTCCCGGACAATAATGAAATTTCCATAGTCAGTTGCTATTGCAAACCTCAATATTTTGTTTCAAGTTTAGAGTGGAATAACACCCTTCAAGGCATACCAGTGCCTAGGTTAATTTTGGGGGATTTTAACGCACACGCTTTTGAATGGGGTTGCAGCTTCAGGGATCGACAGGGGGAGGCGCTGGTAAAAGTAGCTGAAGATTTGGACCTTATCGTGCTAAATGACGGATCTCCAACAAGAGTAACTTTCAATACGAATAATCCATCGATAGTGGATTTATCCATCTGCTCTAGTACCCATAGCGCGGAATATAGTTTTGAAGTGTTAGAGGACTCCTTGGGATCCGATCATTACCCTCTCCTGTTACGGAAAAATAGCTCTTGGGGTCAAGGCCTCTCTCAATTTAGGCCCAAATTTAAAACAGAATCGGCTGATTGGCCATTATACAAAATAATAATCACTGGCAAATTGGTCACACCAACAGTTACACTATCTACTCTAGCTAAATATGAGAATTTAGAAAACATTATTATTTCGGCGGCCAATATAGCAATCCCACTATCGAAACCCTTTTATGGAAACCGACCCCCCTAAATGTTGGTGGACTCAAGAATGCAAGAAGGTAATCGAATTGAGGAAGCAGGCCCATAATAACTATAAAATTAATTCAAATTTATGCAATTATTTGGAACTTAAAAAGTCACAGGCCCAAGCAAAGCGAATAATAAAAGCAGCAAAGAGAAACTCCTGGAATAAATTTTGCTCCTCTCTTAACCCAAATTCAAAAGCAAGGGATGTATGGGATAAGGTTAAAAAAATTAGAGGGTCAAATGCATGCAAAAATAATAATCCTGGCGAAAGTGTCATGGAGGAGTTTCTTGACAAATTGGCTCCCCCCGATGTCCCACTGGTGGGTATAAATAACTCGCAATCGCATGGAAATGATATTTTAGATCTGCCTTTCTCGCTATATGAACTACAAAAGATCCTATCCACGGGCTCAGACACTTCTCCCGGCTGTGACAAAATTACCTACTCAATGATTAAAAATCTTCCACTAGATGGGCTTCTTTATCTATTGGATATATATAACGAAATTAGATATACGCATATTATCCCGAATTCGTGGAAAAAACAAATCATAATACCGATCTTAAAACCTGGAAAATCAAGATCTTTGGGCTCTTCATATAGACCAATAGCGTTGTCATCATGTCTCTTAAAAACATTCGAAAAGCTAATTAAAAATAGAATGAACTTCTATCTTGAGAATAATTTAAAACTGCCAGCACACACAATGGGATTCAGACCCAATCTTTCCACAATGGATAATCTGTCAATCCTAATTAATAATATCCAAGAGTCTTTCGCCTTAAAAAAGCACACCACTGCCGCATTTATAGACATAGTAGGAGCCTACGACAACGTAAATATTCATAAATTATACGAAAAACTAGTAGGCATTGGGATTGGATATTCAACATCTAAATTGATTTTCCGCCTATTATATGGGAGAACGGTCATAGTTAACTTACAAAATAAAGTACTTACCAGAACAATATATAGAGGAGTTCCGCAAGGGTCGACCATAAGTCCATTATTATTTATTATTTATACCCACGATCTGTTTCAAAACTCACCTGTCAATTGCAACATTCTACAATACGCAGACGACCTGTTGATATATTCTTCATCTTCCAAGCTCCAAGAAACAATAACAGCCCTAAACACCTCAGTGGAAAAGTTAATTCTAAAGTTAAATAAAAATAATTTCGAGATATCTCCCTCAAAATCTACAGTATGTATTTTCACTAGAAGAAGAGTTGAGCCAATAGAAAGTATGGTATTGGGGGGTTATGAATTCCCAGTAAGGGGAGTAATTAGATATCTAGGGTTAATGCTAGATTCAAGATTAAGATGGAATCAACATGTCCGGCATCTCGAAAAAAATTCTACCGCTACCCTAAACCTACTCAAAAGTATTTCTAATTATAAATGGGGAGCGCATCCATACTCCCTATTGGCAATTTATAAAGCCTTGCTAAGGTCAAAACTAGAATATGGGAGCTTCCTTTTCGGGTCAGCCGCCAATACAACGCTCCTACCGCTGGATAAGATTCAGTATAAGGCAATCAGGATATGTCTCGGATACCTCAACTCAACCCCAACAAATGCATTATTAATAGAAGCAAATGAACCTCCACTTTACTTAAGAAGACAATTTTTAGGATCCAAATTTCTTGTAAAAAGGAAATCACAATTTTTTCACCCGGCCATCGAAGCAATAACTGCGTTGGAGAATGCGTATTTCAATACAGGCTATTGGAATCATTCTAACCCGCCTATTCTGGTCCTTTCTTCAATAAAATTTAATCAGCTAAATATTACTATACAAAAATTTGCAATCAGTCCAAACATACAAATAGGCCTGGATATTATAAATACGCCCTTTCAAGTTAGATTGTCAGAACCCCATATAAAACCAGGAGAACAGTTCGAAAATCTAATCTTCACTGACGGATCAAAACTATCTAACTCAGTAGGTTGCTCTTTCTTTAATGCATCCAACTGCAGTTTCCACCTGTTTAAACTACCCCAACAAATGTCCATATACTCGGCGGAACTGATTGCTATAAGAGAAGCATTGAACTACATCAAGATAAATTCAATTAAGTCCGCAAATATAATCTCAGACTCACAATCAGCCTTGGCATCCATCATATCTATAAAAACTGCAAAAAATATAAATAAAATCCATCTTCAAATTGCGAACCTGCTAAAAGAGACCCATACAAACAATCAGCAAGTCGCCTTATCCTGGATTAGGGGACATTCAGGAAATCAAGAGAATGAAATAGCCGATTATCTGGCCAAAAGGGCGGCAGCTCGAGGGCCGCTTTTGAAAGAAGGGATCCCGTGGAGAGACACCATTACAATATTCAAAAGACAACTGGTACAAACATGGACATCAAACTGGGCTTACACTTCACAAACCAAAGGCTCCTTCCTGGCAAAACTCAAAAAGCATCCGGCTCCTCCATGGTTTAAGTTTACTCCTAATTTATCCAGAGAAGAAATCATCATTTTCAACCGGTTAAGGATCAACCATTCCACATGCACAGCTCACTTACATAGATTCTCAATAGTCGACTCCCCCAACTGTACTTGCTCCCCTACGCCAGCTACACCTGAACATCTTATACTAAATTGCCCTAATTACAAGCTACAAAGAAATACCCTATTTCGAGCAATAGAACCAAATTTCCGAGATCCCCCTAATTTAATAGACATACTCTCTAAGCCCATAGAGTCAATAGTCAAAGCAATTTACAATTTCAATAAATCTTCCAATCTCACGTTTTAGCAGTCTTGCTAACTTTTGCCTTAATTTTGTTTTACTTTTGTAGTTTTGCCTTTATATTGTTTAATTTTTGACATGTTGTTTTGTCTTTGTTTTGAGTGATCCTGTTCAAATTTTGGCTTTGTTTTGTTTTTACTTTTGTAGTTTTTGCCTTTATATTGTTTAATTTTTGACATTTTGTTTTGTCTTTGTTTTGTGTGATCCGGTGCTAATTCTGTCGTTATTTTGTTTGTACTTTAGTAGTCTTGCTTTATTATAACATTTTACTTCTTGGAAATATTTTCTTTTAGTTTTATTTTTATTTATATAATTTTTTTTTTTTTTTCTTATATTTTTTCTTGTTGTATCAGTATTATATAAGGTTTTGTATCATTTTTATTTTTAACTTATAATGTTATTGTATAATGTTTTAACTTTGTATTTATATTGTTTTATGTATATTATTTTTATGAATGTATTTTTGTAATCAGTTTTAGCCCAATGGCGGTTAGCCAGGAGGGCAGAATAAAAAAAAAAAAAAACAGATAAAATAAATAAAAAAAAAAAAAAAAACTACTATGATTTTAATGACTAGAAAAAAAATTAAAACAATCGATTTTATCCCTTCGAATGTTATTTTTTGTTTCATTCAACCATCCGCTTGTCGTTCCTGTTTTAGAGATTTAATTACAAATTTTTCCGATATATATATATACATTTTTTAAATATTTAATATACAAACTGAATATATAATGAAACATTTTAAAGATCAAGGGCGTAATGGGGGATTTTTTTTAATTAAGCTCTGCACAGGGTTAGATAAATTTTAAACTCAATATCATTTTTATTACTAGGTCCAATTAATCTTTATCTAAAGACCTCATTTTTTTGTTATATTACATATTAACGTGCTCTAAAAAAAATATAAAATAAAAAAATACCGCTTATATGAAATTTTAATATCCTTTTAAAATCTTTCATATATCAAATAAAAAGATTGATTTTAAAAAAGTTCTAAAGGTCATCTTTTCGTATTTCGTTTCTCCAATGCTCCGTTGTTTCTAATCGAATGGGTTGAAGTGATCGGAGTGGTTTGGATAGACTGAGAGGTTAATATCGTTTAATTGCATATTTCGTTTTCTCGATATTTGCTTTTGATATTTGAGATTTCAAATTAAACTGTTTTCGAGATCTACGTATTTATTATTTAGACTTACTTATTTACTGTATTTCAAATGATTGATAGGCCAAATAAATTTTTCCCCTTGAGCCTGGGACCTCAGACAATTTCTCACTTATCAGTTAGTTATTAAACTTCATCATCTTGGTCAGCCCTATGTCCAACTGAAAACAACAAAACCTTTTTTAGGGGTAGGAGACTGACCAAGATATCGGCCTTCTTGCTGGTATATATATAAGAAATTTTTGGCAAAATATTTTTCAGCTCGAATTCACAATAGACCTATATATTTTTCTATGATAGGCAACTTTTTCCGATTTTTTTTTATCTTTCTCTTTATTCTCGTAAAAAATCTACCATTTTTGATTTGATTAAAGTATAACGAAAATTTTGCAAAACATTTTCCAAACTGTGAGGCGCGCCTCCCTAGGGAGGCGCAGACTATACCTTTTCAAGTTCAAATTGGGACGAAACAAAATCAAATTGGGAATAAACAATATCTAATTGGGCCAAACAAGATCTAATTGAGACTAAACAAAAACAAATTGGGACCAAACAAAATCAAATTGGGATTAAACATAATCAAATTGAGAATTTACAATTTTTTTCTTTAACACACACTTTTTTTTCAAATGCGGACTTGATAGACATAAATATATAGTCTATATATGTATTTTGAGTAGGCCTATATATATTTAATTTGTTAATGGGTCAAACGTCCCATGACCCCCGGAGACTTGATATATAGGGGATGTGAGAAATTTTTGGTGTTAATCGAGGGTCCGGTGGCCTGCTGCAAAGCACTCCGATGCCCCAGAAATGCTAGAGATCCTGGAATTAATCCCAGGGACCGTCGAGCGTTGGTACATACTCGCAGATGCGTTAAATAAAAAAAAATGGAAATAAAAACAAAATTAAAGTAAATATTAAAAATTATTATAAATTTATTATTTTTATTTATATATACCGGTATAGCCAAAACGACTCTCTCTTGAACTTCCGCTCTTCGGCCAGAAGCTAATGAATTTATACGACAGTGTCTTACCGAAGAGAAGCAAAGCAAGTTCTTTTTTAAATTTAAATTAAATTTAAAGGGGTGGGGAGAGCTGCCAAGGGAGCTAAGAGCACCTCTTAATCTTGGATGGGTGGCACCGAGAAACAAGCTGGTTAAATGCCCACGCAATTTGATTTTGTTTAGTTCCAATTTGATTTTGTTTATTCCCAATTTGATCTTGTTTAGTTCAATTTGAAATTGTTTATAGAAAATTTAAGCCCGAATAGGAGAAAAAAACTAAATACAAAAATTCTGTAAATTAGAAATATGAAATTTTCTTCAGAATTATAATTCCACTGGAAATAATTTGACCTCCATATTTTTAAAATCGTATAAATTTGATTGAAATTGTATTTCTGCCAAATTAAACGTTTGAAAGAGAAGAGAAGCATGAAATTGACGCTTATAAAATTTAAGAAGAAAGCTCGAAAATAAATAAAGCTTATTGAGGAGGACAATTATAAATAAACTCAATACAATCAGAAAAAAAAATGTTCAGAATTTAGTATCTTGGTGTAAAAAACTTTAAGCAAACGAGATTAAATTTTTTTATCGTAACAATTTACCGAAACATTTTATATCCGGTAGTTTCAAGCTCTTTCTCTCAGGGGATTAATTCCAGAATCAGGATGCTATTAAAAATAAACTTTTTATGATTTAGCTAATAAGTCTATTAATATTCATAAAGCATTTTATTTTTAAAAAGTTAACGCAAATGAGTTCATAAAAATCCTTTGGATCATCATCTTGAAATTAACAAAAGAACCACAAAAGATGTAATAAAATCTTTGCTGAAAATGAGAATGAATGAACGAATGTCTCGAGGACAAAAGGGCGGATCCCGAAGAGTTTGAAATCGATGTTCTACCATCGAGGACATTCCCCATTCAATTGGATTTTTTTTTTTTTAATGCCATCTGCTAACAAATCGAGTTGCCTTTTTTTTTAACTCTCTTAATAATTAATGCGAGAAAATGAGTTAAATAAAAAAAAAAAATAAATATCGTAATTGGAAGATGATGTACTATTCTTGAAGTAATAGGAGAATTAAATTCAAGTACACAAGGTTTTTTGTTTCAATGATATATTAATTTAATATTAACACTTAATGCGCATTTCGACACCATATGTCGAAATGCGCATAAAGTGTTAATAGGGGTATTCATGATCTTGCGTTTTGTCGTAAATGTCCTAAATCGTAAACAGTTTAGCACAAAAGTTAACGAACGGACCAAAAATAAATTTGTCCTATGTCGTATTTGGTGAGATTCGGTGGGATCGAACAACATTCATAACCTACTAAAAGTCTTTTTCTTTTTAAAATTGTATCACATATCTCATTCATTTTTATTTTTAAATAAATAAATAAGAGAAACAAACAAAACAACACACTAAACACTTGAAAACAAAACACAAACTGCACAAACACTATATGGAATATAACTTTGGAATTTCTAATGGCGGAAATCGATTTACAACATACGACACCGATATAAGAGACCTGTGGCCGTCGTATGTACTATTTAGCAATACTAGAGGCAAATGTCGTATATCGTATACTCAAATAAGACATAGGAGACTTTTAAGACGATAGGACGTCGTATATACAAGATCATGAATACCCCTAATATTAAATTAATATATCATTGAAACACGGCAAAAGCTTCATGGCCCGTGCTAAGGGGGTGCATAACTTAAATATAAAATTTCAACCTCCTAGCTTTTTTTCGTTCTTGAGATATTTTGTTCACACAGACAGACTATTTCGCGAAAATCACTTTTTACTGTCTCTTACCTATGTATATATGTAATATATATAGAGAGAGAAAGTATTGGATTCATGTCAAAAATTCGATGTCCAGATTTTGATGGATCTTCACGTTTTGAGGTCCCCTGAATCCAAAAAGTGGTTTCGCGACATATCTGTCTGTGGGTGGGAGGGGTGGGTGTTCAATTTTAAGCATGAAGGAATTGAGCTACGAGGTTGAAATTTTATATTTAAGTTAAACACCCCCAGGACCGGAAAAATAAGCTTTTAATCAAAATCGGCCAAAGAATACTAGTACTTTACTGATGTACTTTTTAAGTTTTTTTTCGATTTTCTCAAAATTTACTCCAACGATTTTTTTTAATTCAAAAATCAATTATTTTTTAGATGCTCTTTAAAATGTATATTCTCATTTTGCAATTGAAATCTGTCTGAAGACCACTTTACTCTTGTATTTCATAGGAAGATAGGACAAATGGTTGCCATGGTAACAAAATATTAAATATTTTCCTATACTCCTATGGGGAAATTGTAACTTTAATAAAAATTAATAACTCAAATAGTTATAGGAATTTCGTGATGAAAATAATTTTACTGTAATCCCTAGAAGGTTCTCTTTATGCATATAAAATTTCATTTCAAAAATCTAACGGGAAATTGCCTAAATAGAGCGTTACAGACAGACAGACAGACGGACATTAGCGAATTATATACACATATATATATATATATATATAGTATATAGATATTTAAATCTCATTATTTATTTGATAAAATTAATTTTTAATGATTTTTTTTATTTACTGTTTGAATTAAGTAAGTAATTGTCGATTCTCCAATTTTTTATTAATCAAAGTTGTAATAAATATAAATTTATTATTTTAAAGGTCCCCCCACCACTGACCAGCTACTCTCCCTCCGCCGTCGACGCCTCAGATGCAGCCTCCAGCGTGGCAGTCCTTCCCGGCGGGGTTGCCTGCTTGCCAGGCGGTCGACCTGCTCTACCTTATATCACAAATAAAAAAGGTAATTATTTATTTTATCCGACATATTCCGACCAAATGAATAGATTTCATAATTCCCTTTATGTTCGTTCATTTTCATAATGAAATGTAGATGATTTCCGAAACATTTTGGTTTATATCTTTTCCCTTCATCAGCATTTTATGTTCAGAATCAAATAAATATATAGTGCTGTTAATTAATAATCAACAGATTATTACTGTTGAGGCTCTTAAACGTTTCAGAAATATTGCAAAAGGTTTGGTCTACTTCAAAATTTTAAAATGTTATTCTGGAAAACTCAACGTTTCGGTCACTCCTTCATGTGTCTTGCTAGCAATGTCAATTCTTAAAGCTATTTTCATTTGTTTTTGAGAAATCAGCATTTCTAATGATAGAATATCTCTTTAGAAAACTCATGAAATAACAGACTGATCTGCAAACTCTTAAGAGCCCCTTACATGGTCAATAATAATGACATTACTTTATCAGAAATCACATGCTTCTTTATGGTAATTCTGATAAAGTAGTCATTATTATTGACCGTGTAAGGTGCTTTTAGATTTGAGGACTCTTCTTGGAAAATTAATTAATATTAATGCTTTTGTTTAAAATTTAATGTTTGTTTATATAAAAGGAGGATATTCTGATTGCATATTCCAATCTTCATTTTCTATAGGACACATACAAAGCAACCCATCTTTAGTAAAATACCTCTAAATTATTTTTTTTTAATACATTAATCTTTCTTTGTATCTTAATTAAAAACGAAAATCATTTATTTCGTTTAAATGTTTTTCCGGTCATTTGCATTCTTTTCTATAAAAAGATTGTTCTCACAATCTTCAATCTATTCTCCAATGGGCTAATATCAAAATTTATTTATTATTAGATAATTATAAAAATAAAATTTGACTTTGTCCAACTATAATGTCTCTTATCTAGATATAATTGCGATTTGAGAATAAAAGGGAACTCACCCTTTTATTCTACTATACTGAATATTTTTTTTATTTTGTAATCAAAATAAGATAAAAAAATTTTCATTCAATTATTAAAATAATTTAATGCAAAATTCTATTAAAAAAATCTTTATATTTCCAGTTATTGGCTGCAAGTTAGTAAAATTTTAATTATCTCAGACATTATAAAATTCAATTTACTTTAATGAAAAATAATTAAACCCTTGCGTTTCTTCGTTTTCAAAAGGTTTCTACTCTCTCTATAAAAATTATGCGCTTCCTCCTTCTGTGATTTCTGAATAGCTAATCCTCGGATAATTAGGGTCTCGTTGCTATTACATAGGCCTAAAATTACTTTCAAAATTATTATCTAAATAGGGTCCTGAAGTACTACTCTCCCTCATAAAACTAAAATCTTACAGGGATTCATTTATTCAAATGTAATATGATTAGAAATTTCTTTTTACATGAAGAAAAAATTTATTTAAATTATTTTGTTCACCACTTAAGGTGCGCGTCTCGGGGTGCTAATTTTGGGAGATTCCAGCGGCCACAATTTTGAAGCTATCGACCTCAAATTTTTTTTAAATTAAAGCTATTTAAAATATCTACAACTTATAGAAGCCCTTTTTCTTTCTCTTACCTCTATATATATGTAATATATATAGAGAGAGAAAGTATTGGTTCATGTCAAAAATTCGATGTCGAGATTTTGATGGATCTTCACGTTTTGAGGTCCCCTGAATCCAAAAAAGTGGTTTTCGCGACATGGTCTGTCTGTGGGTGTCGTGTGTGTGTGTGTGTGTGTCTGTGAACAAAATATCTCAAGAACGAAAAGAGTTAGGAGGTTGAAATTTTATATTTAAGTTAGGAACCCCCATGGGACCTGACACAAGCTTTTGACCAAAATCGACCAAAGAGTACTAGTACTTTACTGATGCACTTTTTTAGTTTTTTTCGATTTTCTCAAAATTTGCTCCAACGATTTTTTTAAAAATTCAAAAATCAATTATTTTTAGATTCTCTTTAAAATGTATATTCTCATTTTGTGATTGAAATCTTCTGAAACCACTTTACTCTTGTTCTCCATAGAAAAGATAGGAGAAATGGTTGCCATGGTAACAAAATATAAATATTTTGTCATACTTATAAATTTTACATCTTGAAAATCGAATGTACCGTACTGTCGGAAACTAAATACATGTCGACACAAAAAATCTGGTGGACAACACAGTACACAACATTCGATTACCAAGTAAGAGAAAGTTGTGGCTGTGCCATCACACCAGATTTTTTGATTTTCGAAAAAATAAAATTTTTTTTTTTAGATTAATTGCATTAAATAAAAGATATTTTTAAAAAATTCGCTCTATATCTTATAGATAATTAAATTAGTAATCATTGTGTTAAAAAATAATTAATTTTTTACCCTTAATTAATTAGCTGGAATCTTTCAAATGAAATGGAATAAATCCCTTGTATTCCTATGGGAAAAACTAACGCCATCTCTTGCCGCCTAGAGTAACTCGGTAGTAATCTTCTAACGGCTTTTCGAGACGCACACCTTAAATAAATAATGAAAATAGAATGTAGTGGAAGAACTTTATTTCTATCATTATTTTCCAAATGCTAATAATTATTTCTTTTTCAGTTATTTATCCGCCGATTCGAAGTCGATTTCTTCTACGTCTCCTTTCAAAATCTTCTTTTATGACTCTTCGAGTTCCCAACTGTCTGAGATCATTTTGGTGAGTTAAAATTTTTTTTTTAAAGTAGACTTATTAGTTCATTCGTAGCCTTTTCGTCAGTCTTTGACTTGCTGTCAGATAAATTGAACACAATATAATTAGATATTTTCATTTCATAGTTCAGTAGGACGGTTAAATAAATTTAATATCTAATCCTTGGAAATTTTGAAATTAGAAGCGAAGGGTTTTGGACCTCAAAGCTAAAGCCATCATGAGTCCAGTAATTGTGTTTTTAATATTATAAGTTTTCTGGAAAACAGCCTTAATGAGAGATAGAGCGCCACGAGAAATTTGATATGCCTAATAGATATTCTAGAAATTAATTAATAATTCTGTGACGTATGTCAGGAATCAATTTGAATAATCAGAAACTAATCCTGGACCTGCATTATGAAAGATGAGAGAGATTCTGCGAAATTAATACCAATATTAACTGTTAATATATCATAAAGCAGAATTTATTTGACACATTATCTTTTCTCTCTCTTTAATATTGTTTTTATTTTCAATCTGACTCAACTGCTAAATTAAATTTACTATTATAGCCTGCAAAAAAGAAATAGTGAATTTAAAATTATGTACCTATTGTTTTGGAGGTGGGCATGAAAGAAGGCCCCAAGAAGACGAGCACACTAAAAAAAAGATTGTCTAAAAGTTAAATATTTAATGTTGCAATAATAGAATTAAAACCAACAGATCCAATGACTCCTTTTATTTGGCTAATATTTCAAAACACATTACGTGCATTATCTTTATTTAGTGCAGTGAGGATATAAAATGCAAAAAAGTCAGCCATTTAGCCACGTCACCTCCGAAGGTGTGTCCTAATAAAACACACGTGTTTTGTTTTGACATGAAATTGCTATTTTAGTTATACAATATATAAATTACCAAACGCACGACTCACCTACGACGGCCAGCCTGGTGGCGGGCAAGTAGCTTGTACGGAGGTCCTTTTGTCCATCTGAAATTTCTAAAAGTATAGCAACTATACCCTCACTGTCATTTTTGCGATAAGTTCCGTATGAGTCCAGAGTGACAGATATGCAATTCATGAGAAAAATCCAAATGAAAAATTGAAAAAAAAAAAAAATCAAATTTTTCACACTACTAAGAGGCACACAAAGTAATGGGGTGCAAATTTCAAAAAAATTCAAAATTTGTTTTGAGATGATATTAAAGGAATTATGATTTTACCAAATGATACGTTAATTTCTAGGACAAAAAAATATTAATAATAATAAAGGAATAATAAGAAAATTCCTCCAATATAATTAATGTAAAAAGAAACTGTAATTGATAACGAAAAATCATACATGATACAAGGTCAGAGCTTTGATAAAAATTGAATTAAAAAATGAAGTGCTTAGTAGATTATAAATAAAATATTTTTTATTCCTTATTTAGGCAAAGAATAATATTTATAAAAAATAGTTTTAATCAGCAACTAAGCCTCGAATATTTTTCCGTTTTTGATATTTTATACACATCCCTCAAACTCAAGGGCGGATACAAGGGGGGGGGGGGTAAAGGGGCTAATTACCCCCCCCCCCCGAGATTTGAAAAAAATACTTTTTTTTCAAAAAAAAAAATTTATTTTTAATGTAAAATTTTAAAAATTTGATTTGTATTTATATTCTGGCGAACGAGTGCAGAATGCGCCTTTAAATTACCGAAATTAAGAAAAAATAGTGTGATGTGCGACGAGTCACACCAGATTACCCTCCCCCCCCCGAGAAACACCTCTGGATCCGCCCTTGCTCAAACTTAAGTTTTTTTTATTAATTTTATTCCAAATCAAGGAGTGATTTATAATAAATTCAAATATTATAAAGTATACCAGTATATCATTTTTTTTTTTATATTTATTTTATTATCATACCATAGATTACTTTAAATATTTATTCAACTTCTATCCTTTTTTTTTTAATTAAATATAAATTTAATTTATGGTTTAGAGAAAGGATTTAAAAAAATTTATTATTTTATATATTCATGTTCATAAATCAAAAATTCTTAAACAGAGCTTAGAAAATTATTGAACCGAACGCCTGCGTTGAATTTTTTCAAATTCGTGGGTGGCTGGCCACCTCGTGGGTAACACCAATTGAGTACACATGTACAATATTAACCAAGTTCCCACAGAGAAAAGGGCCAACAATTACACAAACTACTGTATAAGGCATAGATTAATTTTTTTGATAAATAACAAATAATATCCAAATTGTATATGGGCGGTCGTTGGATAATAATATAATATAAATTTATTAATTGCCTAAAATAGTCGACACAAGTAGGTAGGACGGGAGTCGAACCTTAGCTATTTTTTTTATAAATATTTTTTTACGAAATATTAAAAATAAGAGAAAGTAAATAAATCGATACAAAAACAGCTTGCCCCCCCCCCCTCCAGGTATATTTTATTTTTAAATTTAAATAATTTATTTATATAAGCCATTCATTCTTTAATTCAATTTATATTAAAGCTGTGAGCTTGTTTCATATATCAATTTTCGATTGCATTAATATCACTATTTTGCCCAATTTATTCTCTTTTCCCTAAACTTTTAGATCAAATCCACATCAGTTGGAACTAGAATGAATACAAAGTCAATTAATTATCTTACTCTAATCTTTTAAAACCCCAAATGATACAAAACTTATCTTATTTGAAATTTACCAAACAGATTTTTTTTTAATTTAAAAAGATTTGAAATTTCATAAACAAACGGAAGCTTTAAATATATAAACTCAGATAAATTATATTTCCATTCATTAATTTCACTAGGTAGTCAGAGCAGAGAAAAAAGAATTAGTCATTTGTCTGTCCAACAAGAAGAATCAATTTTCAGTTTGTTTTTGTTTGTTGTCTCTTTATATGTGACTTGTTGATTAATGCGGCTGGGTGTCGGTTATTTTTAGACACCCAGCATGACATCACCACAAGAGGGACAAAACCAGAGACGTAGTGATCATTAATCACCGGATGAGAAGAAGAGAAGGTTGCAGGGTTTCTAATCAATGCTGATTGTCATCTTAGCGGTGGGGATTAAACTGAATTAACTTTTGAATGGGAATAACACTCCGGGATTTTAATTATCCATTTATTTAAAATAAAATCCTTTTAAACCCTTTATGGCTATCTCTCTCAGCACCTGCTAATTCGAAGTATCCAAGAATGGCTGGGTTTTTCTCTTTTGGAGCAGCCAGTCAATCGATATAAGAAGTATTACTTTTATGCTTATTTCTGCTGTCAAACTCATCGCTTATCATCACATCTCGAAAACATTAAAACCAAATTTTGTACATTAAATTTAATCAGAAAGTTTTTCGTCACAATACCATAAATCCACCTCCTCTTAATACCATGACTTGCAGGATTCTCTTAAAATTTCAGGCCTCGTCTATTTTTACAGACAAAATGAAGGCCTATTCTTTACACTTGTGATTCGTTTTGAAAAACCTAGAAATTAAAAAATCCAAATGAAAAAGGGGGGGGGGGAGGGGAAAAATGAAAAAATTAAGAAAAAAAAAAAAATGAGGTGTTTATTGGAAACAAGTAGAGTAAATAGAAAAAAAAATAGGTGATACCCAGACATGGATTTTATGAAAACGAGGTACTCTTTTAATGAACCGTACTATATATCAGGATGCTGGATTCTCATTCAAGATTTTTTTTTTTTAAAAAAAAAAACTCAGCTTTTCCAAATGTCAAAGTGTGGGTCGCGACCCTCCAGCGGGCCGTAGAAAAATTTTAACGGGTCACAAAACGGTTTACAAAAAATTGTAAAAACACAAAAAAAAAATTTTTACATACTTTTTTTTACAACAATTTTTCATATAGCCTAAAAACAAACAATTAACCTGATTTTTATTTAAAAAAAATCTGGTGTGACTAGTAGCACCAGACTTTTTTCAATTTTTGCCGACAGTATGGCCCATTTGAATTCAAGATGTAAAATTTATAAGTATGGGAAAATATTTATATTTTGTTACCATGGCAACCATTTCTCCTATCTTTCCTATGGAGTACAAGAATAAAGTGGTCTTCAGAAAATTTCAATGGTAAAATGGGAATATATATTAAAGAAAATCTAAAAAATAGTTGATTTATGAATTAAAAAAAAAAATCGTTGGAGCGAATTTTGAGAAAAACAAAAAAAAAAAAAAAAAACTGAAAAAGTGCATCAGTAAAGTACTAGTACTCTTTGTTCGATTTTGTTCAAAAGCTTCGTGTCACGTCCCATGGGGGTGCCTAACTTAAATATAAAATTTCAACCTCCTAGCTCTTTCCGTTCTTGAGATATTTTGTTCACAGACAGACAGACCAAGTCACGAAAACCACTTTTTTTGTTTCAAGGGACCTCAAAACGTGTATATCCATCAAAATCTCGACATCGAATTTTTGACATGAATCCAATACTTTCTCTCTCTATATATAAACATATATATAGAGGTAAGAGAAAGTAAAAATAAATCAGATGTTGTACATATATATATATATATAGTAATTTTAGCTTTATAAAATATATAATCTAAATATATCACGCGTTATTTGATCGAAGAAATTCCCCCTCCCCCCTTCACTCCTGGCTAAATAGAAGGTGGGCTGCGCGACTAGTCTATAGATATAACTGTTCATGGGCGTACCCAGGATCAAATCTAGAGAGGGGCAGATCATGGCCGTCCAGATTGTGACATAACTTTTTTTTTTATATATAGGGGGGAAAGGCTTCGAATTAAAGGCATAAAAATCCTCGAGTCCTAACGAGTCCCCGTCGCCATCGCCCTACCTAATTTTGTTACGTTTCATCACTTTATAAACATTTAATTTTTTTTTTCTTGCTTCTAGGGGGGGGGGCAGCTGCCCCCCTGCCCCTCGCTGGGTACGCCCATGTAACTGTTTGACCAACTTACGCTATCGAGAGTCCGGAAAATATATCCAAATCCTCAAACGGGGAAGCTCAAAAAATTTTACTAATTGGAAAGTATATCCTCTCCTTATAAAAAATCGAAGCCAATTCAATAATCTCTCATATAAAATAAGAGATTTGATTCTCATACGAATATATAGGCCCGCAGAATGCGGACGGTGCGACTAGTATATTGAATTGAATTGTTTGAAAGTCTTCTTTTTTTATAAAAAAAAAAAAAAAAAAAAAAACTCACTCACATGCACATAGTCTTTTCGTCAACTTAGGCCATTTAAGACTTAACGATACTCGTAACATATATTATTAATAAATCTATTGGGGGGTCCAGGCATACTTATTTAACCCATTTGGTATCTAAATAGCTTAAATAAAATCATCGGACTGCCTGGGGTCGAAACCCGCGACCCTTGATAGCACGGTTTGAAAGTCCATATGGCCCAACTAAAAAAAAAAAAAGGAAAGTTTTTCAACTTCGTTGCCTATATTTTTTAATTTTATCTTTTTAATGATTTTTTTCTTTATATCTTTATCTGGTATATTTCGATTCATTTATGAATTCCCTTTTCTTATCTTACTATACTTTTTAATATTATAGCTAACACTATATTAATAATTTAATTTTACTTCCAGACCTGCCTGGACCTGCAGCGCCACGTGTTCAAGGAGATTGCCTTCTCGGCTCTCAGCCCTCAGTGTCTCTACGGAGGCCTTCGAGCAACATCGTCTCCGCGCTTGGCTACCAGGAATTTTCCCGCATTCTGGTAAGAGGCTTTCATTTCTTATTAATTTTTATTTATTTACGTTTTTTAAAGATTAGACTAATTTTAAAATATAATATATCGAGCTAGAATTAACATTATGTTGACAATTTTTTTTCTATGATAAGGTTTTTTCTTTCTCGATTATTTTTTTAATCTTAAAAATCTTGTACAGTGTAATTATACTGGAAATATATTGAACATTCGTAATTTCAAGCACACAGGTATAGACTATTGACGCTAATTAAATATTCATTACTGTAATAAGATACTAATTAGTTAGGTATATCCTGTTTATAGGCCTAACTGTTTTTAAGGACAAACTAGTTTATACTAACACACCTAGAATAAAAAATCTGGTGTGACTGGCGCACAGCACACAACTTTCTCTTACCTTCGGTAATCGAAAGTTGTGTACTGTGCTTGTCACCCCAGATTTTTTGTGTCGACATATATTTAGTTCCCGACAGTATGAACATATGAATTCAGATGTAAAATTTATAAGTATGGGAAAATATTTATATTTTGTTACCATGGCAACCATTTCTCCTATCTTCCCTATGAAATACAAGAGTAAAGTGGTCTTCAGAAGATTTCAATTGCAAAATGAGAATATACATTTTAAAGAGAATCTAAAAAATAATTGATTTTTGAATTAAAAAAAAAAATCGTTTGAGAAAATTTGGAGAAAATCGAAAAAAACTGAAAAAGTGCATCAGTAAAGTACTAGTACTCTTTGTTCGATTTTGTTCAAAAGCTTCGTGTCACGTCCCATAGGGGTGCCTAACTTAAATATAAAATTTCAACCTCCTAGCTCTTTCCGTTCTTGAGATATTTTGTTCACAGTCACACAGACCAAGTCACCAAAACCACTTTTTTGGATTCAGGCGACCTCAAAACGTGAAGATCCATCAAAATCTCGACAATGAATTTTTGACATGAATCCAATACTTTCTCTCTCTTTATATAAACATATATATAGAGGTTAAGAGAAAGTAAAAATAAATCAGAAGTTGTACATATATATAAAATAATTTTACCTTTATCGATAAAATATATAATCTAAATATATCACGCGTTATTTGATCGAAGAAATTCTCCCCCCCCCTTCCCTCCTGGCTAAATAGAAGGTGGGCTGCGCGACTAGTCTATAGATATAGACTGTTTGACCAACTTACGCTATCGAGAGTCCGGAAAATATATCCAAATCCTCAAACGGGGAGGCTCAAAAAATTTTACTATCTGGAAAGTATATCCTCTCCTTATAAAAAATCGAAGCCAATTCAATAATCTCTCATACAAAATAAGAGATTTGATTCTCATACGAATATATAGGCCCGCAGAATGCGGACGGTGCGACTAGTATATTGAATTGAATTGTTTGAAAGTCTTCTTTTTTTTATAAAAAAAAAAACAAAAAAACTCTCTCACATTCACAGTCTTTTGGTCAACTTAGGTCATTTAAGACTTAACGATACTCGTATTATTATTAATAAATCTATTGGGGGTCTAGGCATACCCCATTTGGTATCTAAATAGCTTAAATAAAATCATCGGACTGCCTGAGGTCGAAACCCGCGACCCTTGATTGCACGGTTTGAAAGTCCATATGGCCCAAATAAAAAAAAAAAAGGAAAGTTTTTCAACTTCATTGCCTATATTTTTTAATTTTATCTTTTTAATGATTTTTTCTTTATATCTTTATCTGGTATAGTTCGATTCATTTATGAATTCCCTTTTCTTATCTTACTATACTTTTTAATATTATATAACACTATATTAATAATTTCATTTTACTTCCAGACCTGCCTGGACCTGCAGCGCCACGTGTTCAAGGAGATTGCCTTCTCGGCTCTCAGCCCTCAGTGTCTCTACGGAGGCCTTCGAGCAACATCGTCTCCGCGCTTGGCTACCAGAAATTTTCCCGCATTCTGGTAAGAGGCTTTCATTTCTTATTCATTTTTATTTATTTACGTTTTTTAAAGATTAGACTAAATTTAAAATATTTTGGGCTCGATTTATGTTGACAATTTTTTTTCTCTATCCATTCTTTTTATTAGCCTAAAAAAAGTTGGCATAGCCAATTTGATCCAGATTTATATAAAAATAACGAAAATATTATACCTTACCATTTCGTATTTTTTTTCTTTCTCGATTATATTTTTAATCTTAAATGTTGTACAGTAATTATACTGGAAATATATTGAACATTTGTAATTTCAATCACACGGTTTAAAAATAATTATGCATTCATCTAATTCAGGTATCCTTTTTACAGGCCTAACTGTTTTTAAGGACAAACTAGTTTATCCTAACGTACATAGAATAAAAAATAAGTTTGACCTGGCTTGCACATAGAATTTTCTAAAGTTATTATTTTTTTTAAACCCTTTTCGGCTACAAAGGCCAATTAGGCGATAAATTTATTTATACATAGTATCGATGGGCGTTCCACACGCTGATTGCCCGGGGTCACCAATCCCGAGCTTTCGCCGTGCTTAACCGTAACGATTGTGGTCTAAAGTTATTTTAATTTTTTTTATCTAAAGAGAACCTTACTGCAAACGGGACTCCTACAAGTTTATCCTAAGTGTTAGGATAAACTAGTTTGCCCTAAAAACAGTTTTGTTAGTAGAATATATACACACTCACACAAACACATACAACCAGCCACACTTACATTTATACATACAGTGCGAATACGTATTTGACTAAAAAAAAAATCTAATAATATTAAACTACCGATTGCAATGGCGTAGCGAGGGGAGGGCAAGGGGGTCATCATGCCCCGGGCGCTACTCACAAAGGGGCGCCAAATGGTCCGCAAAACACAAAAAATTGCTAGATAATTTTTATTTTTATTATAATTGATTTCTGGAAAATATATTTTAAATTTTGTGCCAGTGTAATATAATAATATTGTATATTTCATATATAATATTATATGGTTTTCGAATGGGGGGGGGGCGCTAAAAAGGTATTGTGCCCCGGGCGCGAGTTAAGCTCCCTACGCCACTGACCGATTGACTTTTCTTTTTAATAAAAAAAGGCTTAAAATTTATTTTCTTTAAAAAAATTTTTAAAAATTCATAAATATTTCAATTAAGCAGCTGACTGATTATTTATCATCGTTAGAAAATTTGAAAACGCGTAATAACAAAGAGTGATTAATTTTACTTTCTTGGAAAATATTCTTAGGAATAAGTAGATTTCTCTGTTTTTCTCTTTTAAAAGCTTATTTATTTATTCTTCAAAAAAGTTCTTTAAAAGTGGTTTTTATACTTTTTCTTTCGGAAATTTTTATTGGATACTTTTTTTTTTTTTTACTAACACTAAATAAAGGGAATGTGTATTTTCACAGTTAGTAACAATAAATAAAAGCGAATGAGACCCACAGGGTATAAAAATAAGTGATCCGTTTGAAGATAATGAACATTTATTTCTTTTGCACACTTGGAATATATTACGCGGAATCAATTTGATGGATCATACCTTATTTTTTTTATAAAAAAAAGGCTTTTTTTTTAGTTTTTATCCGTCGAATGTTTTCTAAAAGCGAATAATATCCCCAGGTTATTATTAAACAGAATCAGTGACGCAAATACTGGGGTGATTATCTAAAGAAAAAAAAAAAAGAAAAATCTATCCTAAGAGAATTTTTTTATTTTTTTCTTTACTTTTTGTTTCAATTCAATGGCGTAGCGAGGGGAGGCACCATGCCCCGGGCGCTACCCACGCGCTAAATGGTCCGCAAAACAAAAAAAATCTGGTGTGACTGGCGCACAGCACACAACTTTCTCTTACCTCCGGTAATCGAAAGTTGTGTTCTGTGCTTGTCACACCAGATTTTTTGTGTCGACATATATTTAGTCCCCGACAGTACGAAACATATGAATTCAGATGTAAAATTTATAAGTATGGGAAAATATTTATATTTTGTTACCATGGCAACCATTTCTCCTATCTTCCCTATGAAATACAAGAGTAAAGTGGTCTTCAGAAGATTTCAATCGCAAAATGAGAATATACATTTTAAAGAGAATCTAAAAATTAATTGATTTTTGAATTAAAAAAAAAAAATCGTTGGAGCAAATTTTGGAAAATCGAAAAAACTGAAAAAGTACATCAGTAAAGTAGCCTACTAGTACTCTTTGGCCGATTTTGATTAAAAGCTTATTTTTTCTGTCCCGGGGGATGTTTAACTTAAATATAAAATTTCAGCCGCATAGCTCAATTCATTCATGCTTAAAATTGAACACACACACACACACACACACACACACACACAGACACACACACAGACAGACCATGCCACGAAAACCACTTTTTTGGATTCAGGGGACCTCAAAACGTGAAGATCCATCAAAATCTCGACATCGAATTTTTGACATGAATCCAATACTTTCTCTCTATATATATATTACATATATACATAGGTAAGAGAAAGTAAAATTGCTGGATAATTTCTATTTTTATTATAATTTATTTCTGGAAAATATATTTTAAATTTAGTGCCAGCGTAATATAATAATTTTGTATATTTACGCCACTGTTTCAATTGTATACATATAATAGCCTACATGTGTATCTTGAATAAAATTTTAAATAATTCATGGATAGGGCTCGGGCCTGAAATCATGAGAAACCTATATTCATGGGCGTAACAAGGAGGGTGCCGGGGGGGGGGGGCTGGCCCAGAAGGCTCGTGCCCCTCCCCTCCCCCAGAAAGCTCCTTGCCCCAAGAAAAATTGAGAAAATATGGGGCTTTCCAGGCCCACCGGAGGATAGCTGGTCCCCCCAGCCAAATTCTCTAGTTACGCCCATGCCTATATTCGTGATTAATGGTTGAATTAAGACGAAAATGTAATTTGAAATAATTCACAACTCAGTTAAGATTGCAAAACTCAAGGAATGTTCAGTCTTTTAAATTTATATTTTTGTCAAATTTTCTTTATATTTACTAAATTTGAACCAAATTGACTTTTTTTTTGAATAATTAAGAGAATTTTCAAAAGAAGAAAAAATCCGAGCTATTATTAAACTATAAACTTGGAAATTATGTCACAACAGAAAAGGCTCAAAAAAATTTTCTTTGCGAATTAATCAAATGCATTGCTGAATTATTTGAAAAGAATTTCTCACCAAGAACTACATAAAAAAAAGCAAAACAATTACGCAAACTACAAAGAATAAATTAATTATTTTATAATGAAAATATTATTAATTTTCAATAAAACGAAGAATAGAAGAAATCTCTATGTTAATGTTAGTGTGAATAAAATATCAAAAACGGAAAAATATTGCCGGCCCAAATTCCCAAGTTAATAATAATTACATTTTTAATAAATAATATCCAATTGGTCGTTAGATAATAGCTAATAAAAATAATATTAATATATTAATTAAAATAGGCGAAACATCTTTTTTATAAATATTTTTTGACGAAATAGGGAATAAAAAAATGCTGACATAAAAAAGTCACAAGCTTGTTAAATAAAAAAAGTCAATAAAAAAACTCTTCTCTGTTGCCAGGTCGGTTCCCCCTCCAGGTTTATTTTATTTTTGAATTATAATAATTTATTTATATAAGCCTGAATGGCTCATTCATTCTTTAATTCAAATTATATCAAAGCTATGACCTTGTTTCATATATCACTTTTCGGTTGCATTAATTTTGCCCAATTTTCTTTTTTTCATAAACTTTGAGGTCAAACGCACATCATTTGGAAGTAGAAATAATACAATTGATCTTTTTTGGAGAAAGTTGAACTTTAAAGACCACAATCCATATTTCTTTGAACCAAAGCAATAAAAAAAAGTCTGTGAACTTTATTTTTAACCCTTCTTGGTCACGTTTTGGCGTAAGGGGACGATTCCTCGTGTTTTAGGCAATCCCTGCTTTAGAAGCTGTTGAAATTAAAATAACTGTTACAGTGCAACATTAATTAAAAATTATGGATGTTTAAGGAATATCCGGAGATAAAATGCCAGCTTTAAATGGATCATTTCCACATAATTTTATTTCGACAAAAATATGATTCCAGGGCCCGAGTTAAAATTATATTTTTCATAGAAGCCGGAGACAAAAAATACGAGCAAGTTTCTCTGCAAAATTATTTTACACATTTTATGATACGAACATTAAATCATATTTTATGTACTATGAATGATCTTGTGTTATGCTGATCAAAATATTTAAAAATAAATTGATGTGAGATGGTCTGAATGGATCTCTTAAAATAAAAAAAAAAATTTCCAAAAAGAGTGCCTACCTATTGGAGGTTTGACCCACCGGAATTCATTAATTGCTTAAAAACAAAATTGTTGCGACAATCACAAATCTACTCTTGCCCTTTTTTATTGGCTTGAATTTATAAAATTTAATAAAAAAAAAAAAAAAAATTGGAGATTAAATAAAATAAGCCATTGGCCAAATAGATCATTTTCTGCTCTCAAAATTTAAGAATAAATCCATTAGAAATCATTTGTTTTAAATAATTAAATAATATTTTCAGAATCGATTATCGGGACCATCCATACAACTAACAAAATATAGTCTATATTTCTCAATCTGCTAAAGAAGATGCCAAGTATATTTTTCAATATAATTAAATATTTAAATGTTTTGGTAATCGTATTTTTCCAAATTTATCATCTGAATAATTTTATTAAATTTAAAACGAAATTTGAAAAAAATAAAAGGTCCATTAGCTCACTGCCTTCCTAATTAGAATCTTATTACAGTAATGAATATTTAATTAACGTCAATAGTCCATGCCTGAGGGCAGATCTCCAATTACGAATAAAACAATATTTTCCTTTACCTATAAGGAATAATTTATTATTCTCTTTGCAAGTTTTCTCTCTAAATAATCGAAAATTTTGTTCCGAGAAAGAGACGAACTTCGCAAATTACCTTAAAGGAGCAGAGAACAAAGATAATAATATTAAAGGATCAAACAATCTACGAAATTCAATAGCTGAAATTTATTAAAAAGCGTAAGGAATCAATTGCTTAAAAAGAAAATTGGCGCTACATTCACAAACTTTCTCTTATTTGCTTGAATTTATAAAATTAAATAAAAATTTTTACTCTCGCTCAGGGGCCCACATCTTCTGGGTACGTGGATGGCGACCACGAGCTGCCCGAGCTGGGACATGCAGTTATTCTGCTCTTTGTATGTCTGTCTCTTCCTTCTATATTTTCAACAGGCGTCAGACCGTGCGACAGGCCAGCCTGTTCTATCCTTCTCGGTCCCAAAAACAATGTAGTGGAGAATGGAGGGAAAGAGTTAAGTCTGCCGACCCGCACCGCGGGAATAAGGCCATAATAGAAGAAGAAAAGAATAAAAATTTTAACCCCAGCATTTAATTCCAAAGGGGTCCGCCGGGACTCCAAACAGCTTATAATTCTGATTTTAAAAAAATTGTTGGAAGTTTTTCAACTTCGTTTCTTTTTTTTATTCCATTTTAAATTTATCTCTTTATTGATTTTTTTAAAACCGCCTTCGGCGGGCTTCGCGCCTAGCCCTCTGGACCCCCCGCCAGCTGGCTTGGGCCCGCCTGCGGCGGATCCTCGCCTTTTCTTAATTATGAGAAGCTTCATGTCTAGTCAGGGGGGCTTCGCCATGTGTACCCATGATGATTCTGCAGACATCAAGCCGATAATCAAGTTAAAAAAAAAAAAAAAAATATTCGATAAAATTATTATTATTTTTACTTTCTCTTACCTATGTATATATATGTAATATGTTATATAAAGAGAGAAAGTATTGAATTTTTTTTTCAACACTCACACTTTTTCTCATTCACACTCACACACATTCACACAGTCTTTTCGGCAACTCAGGTCAGACTTTGACGATATCCGTTATTGATTAATATACAGGGGTCCAGGCATTCTTATTTAAGCCATTTGGTATCCAAATGGCTTATATAAATTCGAACTGCCTGGGGTCCGAACCCGCGACCCGAAGTTAGCACGCTAACCCCCTACACCAAGCCCCGAGGGCTTTTCCATATTTATAAATTTGTGACCGTCCACATGAAAAGGTACTAAATCTTCACTGGGCTAAATTTTCAGGAGAGCCGATTAAAAAGAGTTTAAAGAAATCAATTTTTACTTTCTCTTACCCTATATATGAAATATATAAAGAGAGAAAGTATTTTTTATTGCTGATTCTGATTCTCTAGTTCTTCATTTTATATGATGAAATAAATATTAGATTCATCAGAATACTTTATATAGAATAGAAAAAAAAGAGACTTTAAACTCATTTTTCTCAAAACTAGATTTTTCTTAACTAAAATTTAAAAAATTCATATTTTCCAAACAAAAAATGATAAACAAATTCTAAAAAATATCGGCTTGCTCAGCAGGATGTGTTCTGTACAGAAAACTCAATTTTGACCCCGATGAAGATTTGGTACCTTTTCATGTGGACGATCACATGTTACATCTTGAATTTTAATATATCGCCGGAAACTAAACATATGTCGACACAAAAAAATCTGGTGTGGCAAGCACAGAACACAACTTTCAATTACCGAAGGTAAGAGAAAGTTGTACGCTGTGCGAACAGTCACACCAGATTTTTGTAATTAATATTTATTAATTTAAATAGCCGAAAAAGATAGGTACGGTCTTTAATAATTATATTTTATTTTTTCCTTAGATAAATGTGTTGCTGCCTTTCGTCATCTTTGGCTGGCGCGAAAGGCGTAAGCGAATGCCTCGTCTCTCTATCTTTGACTCTGATCTTTGACGTTCGTTGCCTGCAGGTTGCCTGCCTCCAACACATCAACACATTATCAACGACTTTTTTTATATTTCATCTTTTCTAATTACACAAATTACTAAGGTTAGTAATCCATTTAAATATTTAATTTAAAATTTTCGATTAATCCGTACATTAAAATAATAGGAATATTCACAAATCCTGATTCAACAGGTTAACCTCAACCTTTTTACATATTCTCATTTATTATTTTTATAAATTTTAAACGTTATAATCCCTCTAATCATTTCAAATTCGTTTTCATATTATTTATAGTATACTCAATTTATTAATATTTATTTAAATAATTTACTTGAATAGTACATTCTCTGTGTTTTTCATTTCACTGACATTTGATGATCCAAAATGATTTTTAGTTTTGTGTTTATTGATATTTCAATTATATTAAATTATTATTATTGACCATGTTTTAAATCAGATTTCTTATATAATTGAAATATCATTTATATATTTACATATCAATAAAATATTCTTAGCTTATATAATCTATATGCAAATGGAATTAGTTTATTCTAAATTTTTTTTTTTATCAAAAAACAAGACTTTTCTTTATTTCCCTTGCTTAAAAATTATATAATTTATGAATATAAATTTCAATTAGAATCTGAATTATTATATTAATAAGAATTTCTACCTGGCACCAACCTTTTCCTGTCTTATAAAATATTACTTTTTTACTTTCTCTTAATTAAATTTTGTTTTTACTTGAGCCCTGAGGGCCCCGGGGCCTTTCAAAGGGAAATTTTCATTAAATTTTGTTTTTACTTGAGTCCTGAGGGCCCCGGGGCCTCTCAAAGAGGAAATTTTCATTAAATTTTGTTTTTACTTGAGCCCTGAGGGCCCCGGGGCCTTTCAAAGGGAAATTTTCATTAAATTTTGTTTTTACTTGAGCCCTGAGGGCCCCGGGGCCTCTCAAAGAGAAATTTTCATTAAATTTTGTTTTTACTTGAGCCCTGAGGGCCCCGGGGCCTTTCAAAGGGAAATTTTCATTAAATTTTGTTTTTACTTGAGTCCTGAGGGCCCCGGGGCCCCTCAAAGGGAAATTTTCATTAAATTTTGTTTTTACTTGAGCCCTGAGGGCCCCGGGGCCTTTCAAAGGGAAATTTTCATTAAATTTTGTTTTTACTTGAGCCCTGAGGGCCCCGGGGCCTCTCAAAGAGAAATTTTCATTAAATTTTGTTTTTACTTGAGCCCTGAGGGCCCCGGGGCCTTTCAAAGGGAAATTTTCATTAAATTTTGTTTTTACTTGAGTCCTGAGGGCCCCGGGGCCTCTCAAAGGGAAATTTTCATTAAATTTTTTTTTTTCTAAATTTTGTTTTTACTTGAGCCCTGAGGGCCCCGGGGCCTTTCAAAGGGAAATTTTCATTAAATTTTGTTTTTACTTGAGTCCTGAGGGCCCCGGGGCCTCTCAAAGAGAAATTTTCATTAAATTTTGTTTTTACTTGAGCCCTGAGGGCCCCGGGGCCTTTCAAAGGGAAATTTTCATTAAATTTTGTTTTTACTTGAGCCCTGAGGGCCCCGGGGCCCCTCAAAGAGAAATTTTCATTAAATTTTGTTTTGGGGGTTCTAAATTTTGTTTTTACTTGAGCCCTGAGGGCCCCGGGGCCTTTCAAAGGGAAATTTTCATTAAATTTTGTTTTTACTTGAGTCCTGAGGGCCCCGGGGCCTCTCAAAGAGAAATTTTCATTAAATTTTGTTTTTACTTGAGCCCTGAGGGCCCCGGGGCCTTTCAAAGGGAAATTTTCATTAAATTTTGTTTTTACTTGAGCCCTGAGGGCCCCGGGGCCTCTCAAAGAGAAATTTTCATTAAATTTTGTTTTGTTTTATTAAATTTGTTTTTACTTGAGCCCTGAGGGCCCCGGGGCCTTTCAAAGGGAAATTTTCATTAAATTTTGTTTTTACTTGAGTCCTGAGGGCCCCGGGGCCTCTCAAAGAGAAATTTTCATTAAATTTTGTTTTTACTTGAGCCCTGAGGGCCCCGGGGCCTTTCAAAGGGAAATTTTCATTAAATTTTGTTTTTACTTGAGCCCTGAGGGCCCCGGGGCCCCTCAAAGGGAAATTTTCATTAAATTTTTAGTTTTTACTTGAGCCCTGAGGGCCCCGGGGCCTTTCAAAGGGAAATTTTCATTAAATTTTGTTTTTTATAAATATATGGGGCCTATCCCGGACGGGGCGTAGGGCGGACCGCCCCCCTCGCCCCACCCTCGGTGCCTTACTGCTGTACAGAAAACTCAATTTTGACCCCGATGAAGATTTGGTACCTTTTCATGTAGACGATCACATTTTACATCTTGAATTTTAATATATCGCCGGAAACTAAACATATGTCGACACAAAAAAATCTGGTGTGGCAAGCACAGAACACAACTTTCAATTACCGAAGGTAAGAGAAAGTTTGTACCGCTATGCAATGCAGGTTACACCAGATTTTTGTAATTAATATTTATTAATTTAAATAGCCGAAAAAGATAGGTACGGTCTTTAATAATTATATTTTATTTTTCCTTAGATAAATGTGTTGCTGCATTTCGTCATCTTTGGCTGGCGCGAAAGGCGTAAGCGGATACCTCGTCTCTCTATCTTTGACTCTGATCTTTGACGTTCGTTGCCCTGCTGCCTCCACACATCAACACTTTGTCAACGACTCTTTTATATTTCATCTTTTCTAATTACACAAATTACTAAGGTTAGTAATCCATTTAAATATTTAATTTAATATTTTCGATTAATCCGTACATTAAAATAATAGGAATATTCACAAATCCTGACTCAACAGGTTAACCTCAACCTTTTTACATATTCTGATATTTTTATAAATTTTAAACGTTATAACCCCTTTAATCATTTCAAATTCGTTTTTAATATTATTTATATTATATTCACTTTATTAATATTTATTTAAATAATTCACTTGAATAGTACATTCTCTGTGTAATTCATTTCACTGACATTTGATGATCCAAAATGATTTTTAGTTTTGTTTTTATTGATATTTCAATTACATTAAATTATTATTGATGTTTTAAATCAGATTTCTTATATAAATGAAATATCATTTATATATTTACATACACCAAAATATTCTTGGCTTATAATATATGCAAGGGGAATTAGTTTATCTAAATTTTTTTTTTAATCAAAAAACAAGGATTTTCTTTATTTCCCTTGCTTATAAATTATATAATTTATGAATATAAATTTCAATTAGAATCTGAATTATTATATTAATATTATTAAGAATTACTACCTGGCAACAAACCTTTTCCTTATAAAATAAAGTCTTATAAGATATTACTTTTTTACTTTCCCTCCCTTATATAATATTTATAATAATATAAATATTTATTTAAATTTATTAAATTATCAAATCATTATTTTATTATTTGTTTCTTTTAGATGATATTTGTGCAGAGGAACTTCTCTTCTGGCCTGAAAGTGACCAAGTCCATTCATCAATCCATCATATATATATACTTAAAGAGGAATAGAATAGAACCTTCAAAAGCAGTGGAGGAACAGGTAATCACTCACTTAAATGTCATTCTTTATTTATTTTTATGCTCTCTTTTAACTAATCTTAAAAAAATATATTTATTTATTCCGGTATTTTAATTATTTAATTTTTAAAATAAATTTTTTCAACTTAATTTTTTTTCTCCATCTTTGACATCTCTTTTTATCATTTATATATTAATTCATTTTATTAATTACTTTGAGAGATTGCTCGTTTTAATAAAATAAAAGTTTTCTGATTTAAAGCAAGGTCGTTTGAGATTAATTAAAAGAAAGCACAGAAATAGTAAATAATTGATTAAAGTATTGTAAATTAAATAAAAATTTTTGATCTTGGGTAAACTGTATCTTATACATCAAAGTTTGCAGGAGATCAAGAATTTTTATTTAATAGCAACTTGTAGATTAAACTTAAATATTTTTCTTTCTATGTTTAAGTAAAAAAAAGGATGTTAACTAATTTTCTAAAATCTAATCAGATTTATCAAATATTGTTTTTATTATTTATTATTAAAATAAATTAATTAATATAAGACTATTCAGGTTTATATTGTTAGATTTTTAATTAAAGATTTTCCTTATCTTTTTAAGAAATACAAAAAAATTCAATGATCATTTTGATAAATATGATTAATGATTTTAAAGATTATTAAATATCCTTATTTATAAAAACTTAGCAATATTATAAAAAAATCCAATACCTTATATATATAAATAGTAACATCTGATTGACTAAAAACTTAAACAAAAAAATTCATCTTAAAATTTGTTAAAAGTTCTGTAGATATTTAATGTAGAATGTGTAGAGGCAGAGACAGCTAAAAAATAATGCTTTGACTAATTAAGCTTTTTACTAATTAGCCGGAAACGTTTCGGTGCATTTATTATGTACCATCCTTAGTTCATTAATTAGTGTATAATTTACTCAGAGTTGGTCAAGTGGCATGGGCGTAGCCAGACATCTTGTTAGGGGGGCAACCCCTCGTTAGAGCGAGAGGAGGGGTTGCAATTAATATATACATAGATTATTAATTATTTATTTAAATAAAAAAAAATTAAATTAATGTAGTGGATTGCGGCGTTAAAAAAAATTCACAATGGGAAATATATATATGGGTGATTCTACGCTATTTGAATTTTATTGGTCAGTGGAAAAAATATATGTTAAAATAATTATATTATTGATACTCTATTCTTAAATAATAAAGAATATCGTGTTTTATTGGGGCCATTTAGTCAATTCACGATAACTGTTTCATTTTAGGAACTAATAGTTGAAAATAGTCATAAATGTCAGTATTCTGGGCGTCCCATTTCTAGTTTTTTTACTAGTTTTGTTCGACGCTCATTTATTTATTAACTTGACATAATATTTTTTACCATAATTATAAACATAAGAAAACCCCAAAACATAATTAATGAAAATACATTTTAAAAGTATTTGTTATTATAAAAAAAAATACTTGTTTTCACGTGACCTAAAAATGATGTCATTTTTTTCTGGAAAAATTAAAAGATAAAAATTTATCATAAAAACTGCCAAAGGATAACAATGGCCATGAATAACAGGCATAGTACAGTCTGAAGTAAGAAGCAAGCTAACGGCGTTGAGCATAATTCAAATAATATAGCTTTAGTTATTGTTGAATTGTCATAAAGTGTGTTTGGGCCAGTCGATGCAGTATTTATTCTGGTAAATAAATCTCTTTATATTTTATCGTTACGTAACTCTACATATGTACAATGCAATGTTTATTGTATGTAAATGTCATGAATTACTTCGAAACTTTGGCAAGAAAGACGCGTATTGTTTTTTTTTAACGTAATGTGTGGTTTTGTCATTAGTTTGGCTGTCATTATTCAGGCACATTCAAGGGTTCGCATCCCGTCTAATGCGACAAAAATTTATTTCAATTGGATTTAGCTATCAATCCAATTGAAATAAATAGATACGGGGTCTGAATGGCCTTCGATGCCAAAAAATGGAATAAAAAAAAACTCTGTCAGGGAAAATACCCGCCCACGGGTAGGGACGAAATTTTGTTTCCTTAATATCTTATAGATATAATATTATGTTTTTTTAATATTAATTCAGCTTTCATTATAAATAGTTAATTGTCTGTCACTTTCCTAGCTTAATTTTCACAATTCTGCCAATAGTGTCTTTCTTCAGGTAACATATTTCTTCTGGTGCTAATAAAACTCAAAAAAATTAAAATATCTTCTGGCCTTTATCATTACAGATACGAAAATAATGTCAACTAAGGAAATCATGAATATTAAGTTGAACAGAGTATATTTGGTTTCTGGACACAAAAAATCCAAATAGCGTAGAATCACCCATATATATTTGTTTTATTTTTTTTATTTTTAGGGCAAGCCAGGGGGGGGGCAAAGGCCCCTCCCTGCCTCCCCCTGGCTACGCCCATGTCAAGTGGTATTGGATATACATCCATCTAAATAGCAAACTATTATATCTCTTCAGCTTATATTGTAAATGTATATAATAGCCTAAATTTTAATTATATAAAAGTATAATAGTTTGTTATTTAAATAGATGTATATACAATATCACTGGACCAATTCTGAGCAAATTATACACTAATTAATGGACTGAGGATGGCACATAATAAATGCACCGAAACGTTTCCGGCAAATTACTAAAATGCATTATTTTTTGGCTGCCTCTTACACATCCTTCATTAAAAGTTAATTATGTAAATTGATTACCATAATTTTGCTAGCAAATAAAAAAGAAACTCAATCAGATATTATGCAATTTTTTTAAAGTTACTTTAATTTTTTTATTATACTATAAAAACAATGAATATTTAAATTTTAAGTTTATTTATTATTAGTAGGTTAATATTTTTTTAAAATTCAATTTGGTATTTTTTTAGGGAGTGAGGCGGCTTATTAGTTACTACTACTGGAATCTGCTACACTGCCTTCTATTTGGCAACTACGAGAAATTCCACTTTCCATTCTACCTCAAGAGAAGCAACACTTGGCACTTTAACAAGCTGCACTCGAACGCCTGTGTTACGCCTTTAGATCTGCCTCCTGTTAGCATTGAAGTTCTACAGTTTGACATCCCTGATTTTTAAAATATGTAAGTCAATCTCTATATATCGCTTATTTGGTAGAATACCGTCTCAAAAGTATAAAAAATTTAAAGTGTGTATGCAAATTATGTTTCTTTTAATTGAGTTTATGGATTACTATGGATAACTTTCTTGTAAGAAAATCTCCATAGTTTCTGCTTATCAATTACATTTTTTCTTTCAAATAAGCGAATATATAGGCCTATATTATTTATATATTTTTGAGGATAGAAATAAATAAATTTTACTTATATCGAAGAAAAAGGAAAAATTTGATTCTAAAAGTCTTAAAATAAATTTAAAAAATTTTCTTGGGTTAGACAATATATTCCGATGGCTACCGGGGGGCGTCCAACACGCTGAATCCTCGGGTTCACCCACCCGAGGTTTCGCCGTGCTCTTCATTGCTTAATTGCAATGGACAGGCCCCCCCGGTAATTGCATTTTGTTGTTGAGAGTTCTAATTTTCCTATTCAACTATTCCTATGATATCGGTGGCAAAAATCTGGTGTCCTAACACCAATCCAATCCTTTTTAATTAAATAAATAAATAAAATAAATAACTATTTCTATCCTCAAAAATATTTATAAATAATTTATATTCGCTTATTAGAAAGATAATAAATAGAAACTAAGGAGATTATCTTAAAAGAAAGTTATTATCCAAACTCTTAATTAATAAGCGAATATATAGGCCTATATTATTTACATAAATATTTTTGAGGATAGAAATAAATAACTTTACTAATTTTAGAATCAAATTTTTTTTTTATCTTGGATAAGTAAAATTTAGACAAATAATTAGAGTTTCTAATTTTTCATAATTATTTTTTTCTAAAATAAGAAAAAAATTTTTTTTTTTAATTGTATAAACCTACTATTATTATTTTAATCATTGCTTATGCATTGCCTGAATGAATGAAAGAATAAACTTAGAAATAATTATCATATATTGGTATAATAATAATCGCTTCGTCGACAAAATATAAAAAAAATGATTTTAAATTAATTAATTAAATTAACCATCCAAAAATATTAAGTCATTTTATATATATTTTCATTATTCTACGACTAATTTGTTCAGGGAGTTGAATAAAAATCAGAAATATAAATTATATATTTTTTATTTTCAATTTTAGCAGTACTTATAAAGTAAATAATTCAATTTTATATAAAAAAAAAGTTATTCTTTTTAATATTTATAAATTACAATTCGTTTTAATATTTAAATGAATTTTTTTTACAGACAAATTCCACACTTGCAGTCAAATGCTTCTATGACCCTCAGGAACATGTGAAGGCCTCTTTCTTCTTTGGAGAAAACACGACGCCTCTGAGGCCTGAAAGAACACACGTACAGAATCAGATGCATGCCGGTATAAAAGTTATATTATGAATATTTGAATTTATTTTGAATTAATTCCCCCCCCGAGGATGTCACCTTGTCGTGGTGGGGGGCTTAAGGGCCTCGGCTCGACCAAGAACATCCTAAACCAGAATAAGTGCTAAAGAGAAATATATTCTCTTTGGCGCCCCTGGTGCGTAGAGAGCGGGCGGTCCCCCTCCTTGTGCTTACTGCGCATGTGCGAGGAGCGGGCGGCCGCCGCCGTCGCCTCTGTCGACTTCTGCTCTCTGCGCATGCGCCAGGGGCTAGAGTGGGGACAGGAGGCTATATAAGTAATTGCGCGAGCAGGGGTGGTTGGCCGGGGTTTGGGATGGATCAAAGTAACATCATTGAATCTGGTCACTATTTATATAGACTTTATCCATAGTATTTACCATAATATCCCCTCACTAGTATATCAATATATATACTGTATTAATAATATATTGGCTATCTATGCCTATATATATCCCCCATTTTCATTCTATTTTATCCTAACTATATATGACATACATAGTGTATATTCATCCTGGATGTAATTAATCCAAGACTAGGATGCACTTGGTCGAGATGAGAGACCATAAGCCCCTCTCTCTCTCTCTCTCTCTCCCCCCCCCCCCCCCCGACAAAATGACATCCTCAGTGGGTATAGAATATTTTAATCTGATTACTCACGTGAATTATTATTTTCAGATGGCTTCGCAGGTTAATGATTGCATGAGAGGTGATGGCAACAACAAGTTGATACCAGAGAAGCGATGATTCCTGAAAACAAAATACTTTATTAATTTCTATTATGTAAATTATGAACATATATTTTAAATATTTAATAAATCTTAAATTTTTTTAAATAAATGATTGTTTTTATTTTAAACACCTTAAAGAAAAAATTTTAAAAATAAAGTTTAAGAAAATCTGGTGTGATAGCACAGCACACAACTTTCTTTTGCCTTCGGTAATTGAAAGTTTAGTGTTCTGTGTTTTCTATCGACAAATTTTCCGGCATTATAGTAGAATTTATAAACATAGAAAAATATTTATATTTTGTTACTATGACAACTTATTTCTCCCATCTTTCCTATACTCTAATATTTATTCTATTCTCGTGTTATAAAGTTTAAATTTTCAATTTAAATATATATAGCTTTTCAATAGAGAGTTTATGGTTAAATAAATTTCGCTATCAATACATTTGAATAAGGTATTATTATTTAATGAATGAGCCAAACGCACTAAGGCCCCGGAAATCGAACCCAGGATCCCCAGCCTTTCCGGGGCATTGGAATATTACCCTTTGCACCAGGTCACGGAACCAACACCAAGATGACCGGAAAGGCTAGATAGAGATCCTGGGTTCTACTCTCATAATGTCTCGATTCGGATTTAAGAAGTCATAGTATTTAACAAATGTGCGAGTATGTTTGTGAGCCAAACGCTCCATGGACTTCGGGAATCGAACCCAGGATCTCTAGCCACAACATTGGTATCTCACCTTGTTGATGTGGATAGTTCGGCGACCTGGTAACATTCCAATGCCCCTTAAAGGCCAGAGATCCTGAGTTCGATTCCCGGGGGCCATGGGGCGTTTGGCTCACCAACAAATAAACATACTTAATTATGTTTCAATAATCCATAGGAAGTGAATAAATTTTGTTTTTTACTTTTTTTTAAATGTTTTTTTTTCTCTATTGATTGGCAGTTATATTTAAATTTTACGCTAGCCCGTTTATGAGTGACAAGGCCGTGCATGTCATATTTTGAATTAGCGTTAAAATAAATATCTTGGGAATCGATATTGATATAATACTGTTAGAGTCATAATTTGTTAAGCAAATCTTTAATTAAGACTTTTAGATAATTTTGGTTTTGGTCGAAGGAGTAAATAATGTGCAAAGATTAATTTTTTTGCTCAGTTCCACCAGGTATATTAAAAAACTACTTAAAAAATTTTTCGACTCACCAGAATGATCTTCAGAGGCGTGAAACTCAAAGATTCAATTTTGAAGAGAAACTTGCAGGTTTAGAGAGAAGAAGAAATCCCCCGAAACTCATCTTCAAATTGCAGGAAAAAATCTGAAAAATAAACAAATTTTATCAATATTAAATTAATTAATAGAATTTTTTCATCTTAATTTTAATTTGTTTCTTTTGTCAAGTATTTATGATATGATTGTGTTCTCTAATTGCGAATTGAGCTATTCATATATCTTATTAAAATAAATGAATCGGGTAAACTACTTAACGAAAAATATTCATTACAATTAAAGTAAAAAGAATAAAAGGAAATTCCAATCACAATCGTGTGTGTCTAGATAAGAGACATTTGCAGCTGCGCAAGGTCAAATTTTATTTCGATAATTATCTGATAATAAATATATTTAGAATAAAAAAATTGGATTGGTCGTTTTTAGAATAGGAAATTTATAGAAAATCCCGGAGAAATCGAACAAGTTGTGACCGGTAGGTGAAAAGGAGATATTTTCAAACGAAATAAAATTTTTTCTCTTTGAATGCATCAATATGTTAGAAAAAAAAAATTTTATAGCTGGATAAAATTGTGAATAAGTCAATGCAATTAAATAAACAAAACGTTTGGTCTCTAATATGTTTTCCTAATTTATGAATAAACTATAAAAGAAATTTAGACAGGTGCAGCCAAAAAATAAAAACCTCCGATTTAATACAATTCAACGAGACGTTTCGGGTGAATATTTACCCATCTTCAGTCCTTCAAAATTGTTCAAGTCCTGAAGTTAGTCAATAGGGCAATACATGTAAATTTATATATCATATGTGCCGGCGAGTTGGGCATTCACCCGAAACGTTTCGTTGAATTGTGTTAAATCGGAGGCTATTTATGGCTGCACCAGATCCTTCTCCTGTCTATAGAAAAACAGCCACTGAATTCATTGATTTATAAAAGAAAATTAATGAAAAATCCTGAATCAAGAACGAGATTATTTTCATTTATTGATTGCTCTCTTTGCTGATTTATTGACTTCTGAAAAAAGATCCCAACAGGGACCGAAACGTCAGCAAAAAAGGACAATAAATAAATGTAAAAACAATTATTTTTTAAATGGATTTCCATAATTGATAATAATTAAAATTTTTTTAAATATGTAAGTCTTAATGTCATCACCGTGGTTTATCACAATAAAACTTACATAATTAAAAAAAAATTTTAATTATTATATTTAAAAAAAAGAGCAGAAGAAACTAAATAAAAGAGACAGGAATGATATCCGAAATGTAATTCTGAGCACAGAATGCTGATGAAGGTAAGAGTTATAGACCGAAATGTCTCGGAAATCATTTAGGTTTTGTTGGCCGTTCCTTTTTTGAATCCACCTTATTCTATATTAATTAAGTATTTTAAATGGTTCAATGTATTGAAATATATGATAAATTAAAACGAGAATTAACGAATGTCTACTAATGAAACTTTTTTTTTTAATTTGTCTAATTAAAGAAAAAAAAATTGGTCAAGTTTAAAGCAAATTAATAAAGAGAATATTGAAATCTAACCATATGGACGGAATATTTCGGGGAAAGTGAATAATTACCTCTTTTATTTGAGAGAAGATGAAGCCAGGTTGAGAGCTCGACCGGCCGCCGGGCAGGGATCCCCGGAGAGAACTGCCACGCTGGAACCTGCACTTGAGGCGGCGACGGTGGCGCTCTCTGAGCAGGCGGGGTGGGGGACGTGGTCAGTGGTGGGGTGATCTGTAAAATATTAAAATTTATATAATGTATATAAAAATAATATATATTACAATTTTGTTAAAAAAAATAATTGGAGAATTAAAATTTAATTTTAATCAAATAAAGCATGCGAGATTAAAATAAAATAAATTTTATGAACGGTCAGTAAAAAAACTTGAACTCTCCCAAATAAACACTGGTAGGTAGGAATTCGAAGGTTCTTTTTTGAAGTTGCACAAGTAGATTTGGAGATGTAAAGAAGAAGAAATTGACTTCAATTCAAATATGTAAAATAATAAATATTAATTAAATGAAAATAATTTTAATATTCTCACAGTCTTTAGAAAATAAGTAAAGCTTGAAGAATATACATAAAAATTATCCTAACAAATACAATGATTTTTACTTTCTCTTACCTATGTATATATGTAACATTGGGCAGCCAGAAATTTTTGATGGGGGGGGATCAAGAAATTTTTTCAAAAATTTAAGATTATTTTAGGGTGTTTATAAATCATTTTGGTTTGTTTTTTTTAGCTAGAGTAAATTATTATATTTTACTTTCTCTTAGCCTATGTGAAATATAATTTGTATTAAATATCTAGTCATGTCTTGGGTCCCATAGGGGGGGGTTGAACCCCCATAACCCCCCCCCCCTGGCTACGCCTATGATATGTAATATGGGCTATATATAGAAAGTATTGGATTCATGTCAAAAATTCGATGTCGAGATGGATATACACGTTTTGAGGTCCCCTGAATCCAAAAAAGTTGTTTTTGAGACATCATCTGCCTGTCTGTCTGTCTCTCTCTCTCTTGTGTGTGTGTGTATGTGTGAACAAAATATCTCAAGAACGAAAAGAGCTAGGAAGTTGAAATTTTATATTTTAGTTAGGCACTCTCCATGGGACGTGACACGAAGCTTTTGAACAAAATCGACCAAAAAGTACTAGTACTTTACTGATGTACTTTTTCAGTTTTTTCGATTTTCTCAAAATTCGCTCCAACCAATTTGATTAAAATTCATTAATCAATTATTTTTTACATGTTCTTTAAAAAGTATATTCTCATTTTGCCATTGAAATCTTTTGAAGCACACTTTACTCTTGTATACATCATAGGAAAGATAGGAGAAATGGTAACAAATATCACACCAGATTTTTTTCCCTATGGGAATTTAACATTGGCTCTGGAGCCGGAAGGTGAATTTGAAAAATCTGAAATACTGCATCAGTAAAGTGTGCTTCGAACAATTTTCTGGACAAAATGACAATATACATTTTAAATAGGATCTAAAAAATAATTGATTTATGAATTTAGAAAAAAACTGAAAAAGGACTTCAGTAAAGTACTTTTTGTTCAAAAGCTTATTTTGACTATTCGGGAAGGGACGGAAATTAAATATAAAATTTCAATATCGAGCAAATTGAAAGAATTGATTTCATGATTAAAATCGTTTCCCACACACAGACAGGCAGGAGGCCCACTTTTTTGAACCCAGGGGACCTTAAAGAATGTATATCCATTAAAATCTCGACACATGATCGCAATACTTTCTATATATTACATATATAGTTGAGAGAAAGTAAAATGTGATTTTGATATGAGGAGAGTCCAGTGTGGAAGGGCCCGCTTGACATACGCGAAGTCCGCCGAAGGCGGGAAGCGCAAATGGTAATTAAAAATAAAGTTTACTCACATTAACAGCACGATTTGTCTGGAAATCATGGAAAGAAGTACTCAGAATGCCTTCTCGAGGCACACTTCGATGAGCCAGCGTTGACAAATGATGGCTTCATCCAAAAACCTGCCGAGACAGAAATAAAAGCATTAATTAATAAAGCTGAACGTTAAAAGATAACACTTGAATTAGAGATATTTTCAGGCTAAATTTATTTCACTATCTAGTCGACGTTTCGGTAGTCTAAACGCCTCCCTTCATCAGGGCTATTGGAAATCACTATATTATTTTGTTATTGCATTGATTTGAAACATCAAATGCTATAATTTATGGATATTTTTTTTCTTTATTATTATTAAGAAAAGAAGAATTTATAAGATGAACAAATGTTTATTTGTTTATCATGTATTATTCTATAGATTTAAACATTTTGCCTACGGGCTTGGTCTGGTTGGTAGCGTGCCTACCTCCTATACCAAACGTCGCGGGTTCGGGCCCCAGGCAGTCTGATGATTTTATTTAAGCCATTTGGATAACAGATGGCTTAAATAGAAATTAGAAATGCCTGGACCCCCAATAGATATTTTATATATAACGGTTATCGTCAGTCTTAAAAGGGCGAAGACTGTGTGAATGGCTGTGTGAGTATGAATGTGAATGAGAAAAAGTGTGAATGTTTTTTATTAAAAAAAAAAAACACATTTTTTGTAAAAATGTTCAGTGTACGAATACTTTTTACGCCCATTGTAAATAAATATATAAATTAGATTATTTTAATTTGTAGAGGCAAGCGTGCTAAACTTCTATACCTAGGGTCGCGGGTTCGGACCCCAGGGAGTCCGAAGATTTTATTTAAGTCATTTGGATACCAAATGGTTTAAATAAGAATGTCTGGACGCCAAATAGATATATTAAACATACGAGTATCTTTAAAAGTCTTAAATGGCCTAAGTTGCCGAAAAGACTGTGTGAATGTGTGTGTGGGTGTGAATGTGAACGAGAAAAAAGTGAGTGTTAAAAAAAAAAAAAAAAATATTATTTATCATCTGTATTTATCTAATGAATACATGGCTTGGATTTCAACGTTCGCTCGTTGTTTAGCAACTATTTTACACCTTGGGCCCTCCATCAAATTATATTTTTGTACCAGGCGTTTGGATGTCGAAATATTTACAAAATAAAAATATTTACGAAATATTAACAAAATTTGGGAGTGGTCCATTTAAAGCTGCAGTGTTTGCCGGATATTTTATATTTATTTTTCTGATGGATAAATGTCCTCTGGCCCTCAGGAATCAAAGCCTGTGGCACTAGAAGCCCAATGATGATCCGGATAAGCTGGAGATCCCGGGTTCGTCTCCCAGGGTATGTTTGGTCCACCAGCAAAATAAATATTTTCAATTTTTTTAATTTATTAGGCAAGTATATTTTAAACAATTATCCAGACATATTTATTTATTTTTACTTGGAATTACAAAAGTTAAAATACTTTTAGAGTATTTCACATTCGCAGACGGCGTTCTTGACACTTTTCCCTTAAAGGCTGATGAAGAGAGTCAACCCCTTTGGGTATTCAATATTCATTTTCAAATTGACAAATTGCCATCTAATACATATAGTTCTTGTTTCAATTAACTTCTGCGAAACAAACTAGTCCCTCTGTGGAAGGTCACTCAGCAAGTTAAAGGAGAAACGATATTCCAGTTGCTCTTTAGATAAATTAAGTATAGAGTCGAAAATTGCTTTTAATTATAATGGTATAAGGCAACGGTGCCCAACCTTTTTTGATGTGCGGCCTTTTTCCTTAAAAAAAAAAAAAAAAAAAAAAAAAAAAAAACGCTGAGGCCCAGTGTATTAGGGTATACTGGGTATAAATGTGTGCGTGTATGTGTAAGTAAAATGGGTTGGTACAAAATTTCTCTTGATGATTTTCGGAAAAAAGTCGCCTTAAAAGTCTATTCTTATTTAGTCAAATAGTCGATAAAGAGTCTGTTTTTGGCAAAAAAAAAGTCTCTAAAAAGTCACTTTCATGTTTAAGAATTAATAATATGAAAAAAGTAAAAGAAATACAGCCTTGACAATTTCTTTTGATAACTCGGACCCCTTGTATATAATTTTATTTAAATAATTTTCGAGACCATTTGAATTAGATTGGGATTTGACTAAACACTAAACTACTCACATATTTGTTAAATATAATTTTATATAATCGAACTAAAAAATACGATTGACAAATAAATATGAAATGAAAAAGAAATAGCAGAATGAACAGATTTATGCTGAGGAACTTTGACAGATGAAACAATTTAATCTATCCTTATTCATTCTATTAATTATGTATTATTTGAGGTAATTTTAAGCAATAAACGATTCTAAATAATAAATTTCTAGTTTTATTGTAATTTAAAATTAATTTAGTCCCTTGTGGACGAAAACAAAGGGAATGCTTAAAGTTTTAGGAAAATCTTGAAAATTCTCTAAGTTCAAAGGCGATGGAAAAAATATGACCTCTATGGATCAGGACCACCCAATATGCATATTAAGATAAGAGAAAGTAAAAATTAATTGAAATAATTAATTAATTAATTAATTTATATATTTATTTTGCAATAAACGATTATATTATTTAATTTTTATGAAGCCCGGGAAATGTTCACTCCAGAGCTGCTTGTGTGTATTAAAAGTATGAGTTTCAAGGGGCGGACAATAGAGAGAAATTTTTTTCCCATCTTAAGTTGTTTCACCCTGGATCTATGGCTCATAGGTAGGGTATTAGCTTCTGGTGCCAAATGTCGAGGGTACGTATCCCGTCGCAGACGAAAAATATATATACTGTATATATTTTAAATAAATAAATAAAATAAAATATTAATTGTAGATGTTAAATATGCTGGGACATATCGTTAAGGTTTTCGGAGAAAAATACACCAGCGGTTGCTTTCTACATTAAAATAATTTATTTTGCAAATATTTCGCAATCCATCTTCAGTGCATCAAATTATACATATGTGGAGCGTATTTTAAATTATAAAATTTTAATATGAGAAGCCATTCTAGATTTAGAGGATGTTTTTGATGTGCAAGCACTGAGGGAAAAACTATACACGTAAGAACCTGATGTTACAATTGGTTAAAATTTCTTTTTACATAAAAAAACAGTTTCTGACAGCGCTTGGCGCACCCAAGTTCTATTACTCACGCTCCACGTATTTATAATTTGATGCACTGAAGATGGATAGCAAAATAAATTATTTTAATGTGGAAAGCAGCCGCTGGTGTATTTTTATCCGAAAAAATTATACACTCCCCCGCAAAAAAAGTGGCGCACTTTGTTTCTTCTTTAAGAAGAGCTGTTCTAATCTATTCTAATGATACTGTAATTTATTAAACATTTAATATGAATAAACTTATACATTTCTAAATAACTTTAGCACAAATTCAAAACATATTTATCAAATTATACAATTTAAATAAAATAAAGAAAAATATGTGTATTTTCAATTTTTGAGACAAATCAACTTAATCTCGATTGGTTTTGTTGGATATTAATTAAAAATTTTGTTTTTATAAGAATTTCCAATAAATAGAACAGAGAAAAACTGAAAAGGAAAGATTATTTTAAAATATTAAAAATTTGGCGTTAATAAAAAAACTTCAACATTTTTGTCTTTGTTTTGATTAAATTGTAATTATTTATTAAAATGATATGGATTTGTGTTAAATTTACTTAGAAATGTCTAAGTTTATTCATATTAAATGTTTAATAAATTTCAGTATCATTAAGGTAAAGTAAAATAGGTCTTTTTAAGAAGAAACAAAGTGCGCCACTTTTGCAGGTACGTATATTAATTGATTTGGATACAAATCAATTGGAATAAACAGGGACCGGGTCTAAAAGCCCTCGATGCCGAAAAAGACCATAAATAAATTTAAAAAAAGAAAAAAACTCAATGACTTCAGCCGAAAATGCAAAATTAAAAAAAAAGTATATTAACTGTTAGGCCTATATTAAAAAATTTGAAAAAAAGTCTCTGTCAGGCAAAAAAGTCGCAAAAGTCGTTTTTGAAAATCTCAAAAAACGTTTCTTTTTATGAGATCAGTGAAGAAAATCTGGAAAAGTCGCAAAATTGACAAAAGTCGAAAGACTTTTTTCCGCTCTCTAATTATAAGTAATAATTTTTATCTTTCATTAGACATCCGAGGGCCAGTTTCATTCAGCCCGCGGCCCACGGGTTGGGAACCCCTGGTATAAGGTAATAAATGTTATTATTAGGGTCCGACCGAAACAAGATTTTCAGCCGAAACCGAAACCGAATACTCGGCCTCAATCTTAGTTTCGGCCGAAACCGTAACCAAAACAGAAACTTGTATTTCCTATAAAAAAAAGTAAAATTCATATCATTTTACCTTTTTTTTAGGGAGACTAAATTTTTTCTCCCACAAGTGCAAATCATTTGACCTTTTTTTATCCCATCTTTTTCAGACTCAGATTTCGGCTACTTTTTGGCCGAAACCGAATATTCGGTCGGTTCTTACAAGGGGACGGCCAAGTGAGTATATCACGGATTCGTTTGAAAAAAATTGAGGTGATACTTTGAGCCAAAAAAATGTTCACGTGTTTCGGCGTTTTACTCCATAGAGCCCCGATTGGCCAAAAAAAAAATAAATAAATACCGAAACAATTTTCGCGCTTTCAAGTAGTTTCTGTTTGAAATATTACGTAATAGTCAGCTGTGGTTGGGATGGTAGCGTCGCCGACTCGTAAATATGAGGTCCCGGGTTCGATCGAGGGAGTAAGCAATTTTTTTTTTTTTAATCTTTTTATGTTATCGTAACAAACAATATATTTAAAACTGTTTCATATTATTTTCTTTTATTAGTTATTAAATTTTAAAATTTTTTTTCGAGTTTCATTAGTACAGACAGTATAGTGCTTCCCTCCTGAATCCGAAAACAAAAATGTGCATGTAAAAAAATATCCTTTATAAACTGCGCTAATAGTCTTATTTGTTTTGCATGTTATCTATATTCGCTTGACTGTACCTAATTTTTTTTAATCAAATATAAGCAAATTAAATTTTTTATTAATTTCATGTAGGTATTTATTTAATTAATGGATTATTTTATGCCTTCTTTATTTCTTCATATAATATAATCGAATGGATTATATTTAAATATTGTAATAAATGATATTTTCTTCAGGCATTTAAATTAAATTTTAATTTTAAGGTAATAAATAAACTCGGAAAACAATTTTAAAAAATTTTTAAAATTTAATTACTAATAAAAGAAAATAATATGAAACAGTTTTAAATATATTGTTTGTTACGATAACATAAAAAGATTAAAAAAAAAAAAATTGCTTACTCCCTCGATCGAACCCGGGACCTCATATTTACGAGTCGGCGACGCTACCAGCCCAACCACAGCTGACTATTACGTAATATTTCAAACAGAAACTACTTGAAAGCGCGAAAATTGTTCCGGTATTTATTTATTTTTTTTGCCAATCGGGGCTCTATGGAGTAAAACGCCGAGACACGTGAACATTTTTTTGGCTCAAAGTATCACCTCAATTTTACTTTCTCAGTACCCTATATATGAAATATATAGAGAGAAAGTATTGCGATCATGTCAAAAATTCGATGTCGAGATTTTGATGGATATACATGTTTTGAGGTCCCCTGAGTCCAAAAAGTGGGTCCCGCAAATTGGTCTGTGTGTGTGTGTGTGTGTATGTATGTGTGTGTGTGTGTGTGTGTGTGTGTGTGTGTGGACAGATTTTTAGCATGAAGGAGTTGAGCTACCGGATTGAAATTTTATATTTAACTTAGGTACCTTTGAAGAATCTCAAAATAAGCTTTTGAACAAAATCGGCCAAAAAGTACTAGTACTTTACTGATGTACTTTTTCAGTTTTTTTCGATTTTCTCAAAATTCCCTCCAAGGGTTTTTTTTAAAATTCATAAATCAACTATTTTTTAGATTCTCTTTAAAATGTATATTCTCATTTTGCCGTTGAAATCTTCTGAAGACCACTTTACTCTTGTTCTTCATAGGAAAGATAGAAATGGTTGCCATGGTAACCGAATTTAAATCTTTTTCTTTTTATTAGATTAAAAAATCAATTATTATTTAAATTCCCATTTATTTTTTATTTTATTTGTGTCTTTAATTTTTTCAAAGAAAACATATATGTCTCTCTCTCTCTCTCTCTCTCTCACTTGCAAACATTATCGTCTCTCTCTACTCTTTTTAAATTCCCTTTCCACCTTATCTTCGCATAGGAACAATGTTAATTTCCTATAGGGATTTGTATGTTAATTTCGATTCAAAAGGGGGTCCCCTTTGGAACTTTTTAGGCATTTAAAATTTTTTTTTCCAATTCTTATGAAATTTTGTATTTATTTACGAATCTATATTGTGTATAAAATGTCCAAATATGAGATTAAAATTTTGAAAAATAACCATAGTTTATTTCAAGCAGTCAACATTTAAAATGCAAGTTTGAAACTAAGGTGCTATGGGAAACTAAATATATCTCGACACAAAAAATCTGGTGTGACCAGCACGGTGCACAACTTTCTCTTACCGAAGGGTAAGAGAAAGTTGTGTGCTGTGCGCCAGTCACACCAGATTTTTTTTCAAACGAATCCGTGATATACTCACTTGGCCGTCCCCTTGTTAGTTATTATTAGCTACACTGCATTTTATAATATATTTAGGCTAATAGCTATAATATATATTAAAAAAAAAAATACGTTTAATACAAAATGTGGTCTATAATTAAAAACTTTAATAATAATAATTATGTTAAGTTCTTTAACTAGTCGCTAATAAGGGATTTTACAAAATTCCTATCCAAATCTACTTTGTAATTAGATATTAAATTTGGGTCAAACTTTAGTCTAAATTCAGGAAAAACTTTTTTAGTATATCTCATTTTTCGAGTCCTAAGGTTTTACTTTATATGTAACGGAGATATCGATGGCTCCGGAGAGCGTTCTACAGGAAGAAATTAAATAAAGCTTTTAAAAGAATAAAAAAATATTATTTTCTCTTTTGTGATTATAGCCTGTAATAATACAAAATTTTATCGATCGTAATCCATGACTATTCCATCAAATATATTTGCCTGACCAGATTGTTCCATATGTTACTTTTTGTATGCATAAATCTTGCAATTTTTCATTTAGCTTCTTTTCTACTAGAGTAAGTAGGTCAAATTCGCTGGTTTCGAGGAATGTCAAAATAAAATTTAACAAAAGAAGTGATATTTTCTATCTATTTCTATCGTTGCTTGGTTCTTTGTTTTTTTTTTCTCATTTACCTCGAAATTTTTTTTATCTTTTCATATTTTTAAAGAAATTTTTCCTTCTCTGCAAAAATACATGCCTTTTTTCAATAAATTTTCTTAAGGTCAGTTCAGATTGACTTCTCGGCATAATCTGTTTTAGAAGTCAAAATATTCTCCTCTTAAGCAGGCTACTGGTTTGTTTAAAACCCCAACATGGCTCTATAATTAATTAAGATAATTTCAATTTAGGGATAATAGAGAAAATAATTCCATGGTAAAATAGTAAATATTTCGGATTGCCTAGCGCAATTCATCTTCAGTGATTCAAATTATGAAAATGTGAAGCATGTTTGAAAATTATAAATTAGGCACTGCATTATACAATTCGAAATATTTGCTAAATAATTATTTGATTGTGGAAAGCAAGCGCTAATTCTCCCCATTAACCCTATACACATCTCGTTTTTTTCCCAAATAAGCTTAATGTAGTTTATTTTATTTTTTTTAATTTTGCACTCACTTTAAAAATCAATGGATGTGACTTTATATATATTATATATGTATCTAGGAATTGTTGAAAAGACAATTTAGGGCTAAATATTTAAGGCTTTGTTTTTTTGCAAGACGAATAAATATTTAGTTACTTCTTTTTTTATTTTTTGAAAAGAAGGTTCAGTTTACGAGCCAAGAGAGTGAGATGATAATTAAATAGATATTTAGATATGTAGAGGGGAGTAGCTGGGAAATTTAAAAGGCAAAAAAAGAACGTCAAAATATCAATCAATTCTATTTGCAAGACTTCAATTCGATAAACATGGAGAAAGAGTTTCTTCAATTTTTTCATCCCAGTTAATTTAAATGATAATAATAATAATAATAATCACTAGAGACCGGACAAAAAAGCATAAAAAAATGGAAAAAAAAAGTGCTTAAAAAGCATAAAAAAACTTGAATAAAAAAGTTGTTAAATAAGCATAAAAGTTGAAAAAAGCATCTCATAAGCAATTTTTACTCATACCAATGGAGTAAACAAATATTTTTTTAAAGAAACTAAATTTATTCCGCCCCGCCCTGCGAAAATTTTTTTTTTTTGCGGAACCAAATTTTTTCACCCTCCGGAAAAATTTTTTTTACAGAGCTATATTTTTTCACACTGCGGGGTTTTTGGAAAATTTTTTTTTGGGGGGGGGAGGGAGGCGCCCCCCCCTCCCCCCTTATATACGTCCCTGGTGTGTGCGTGTGTGAATGGGAAAAAAGTTTTTTAATAAAAAAAAAAAAAAATTATAAATATTCGTAAAATAAGTTCAAATAAGCACGAAAGGAAAAAAAAGCATGGAAACTCAAAAAAAGCAAAAAAAGCATAAAAAATGCAATCTCAATGCACTTAGTTTTTCCTAATTCGTATAGAAATTAAATATCTAATGGTTGCTTATAAAATTCAGCAATAAGCATTTTGCTTAAAATCCGGTCTCTACTCATAAGCAATTTTTACTCATACCAATGGCGTATACAAATTTTTTTTTTAAAGAAACTAAATTTATTCCACCCCGCCCTGCGAAAAATTTTGTTTTTGTGGAACCAAATTTTTTCACCCTGCGAAAAAATTTTTTTTTACAATGCTATAATTTTTCGCATTGCGGGGCTTTTGAATTTTTTTTTTTTTTTTTTGGGGGGGCCCCCCCCTTATACAAGTCCCTGGTGTATGCGTGTGTGAATGGGAAAAAAGTGTTTTTTAATAAAAAAAAAAAAAAATTATAAATATTCGTAAAATAAGTTCAAATAAGCACGAAAGGAAAAAAAGCATGGAAACTCAAAAAGCAAAAAAAGCATAAAAAATGCAATCTCAATGCACTTAGTTTTTCCTAATTCGTATAGAAATTAAATATCTAATGGTTGCTTATAAAATTCAGCAATAAGCATTTTGCTTAAAATCCGGTCTCTACTCATAAGCAATTTTTACTCATACCAATGGCGTATACAAATTTTTTTTTTAAAGAAACTAAATTTATTCCACCCCGCCCTGCGAAAAATTTTGTTTTTGCGGAACCAAATTTTTTCACCCTGCGAAAAAATTTTTTTTACAATGCTATAATTTTTCGCATTGCGGGGCTTTTGAATTTTTTTTTTTTTTTTTTGGGGGGCTCCCCCCTTATACAAGTCCCTGGTGTATGCGTGTGTGAATGGGAAAAAGTGTTTTTTAATAAAAAAAAAAAAAATTATAAATATTCGTAAAATAAGTTCAAATAAGCACGAAAGGGAAAAAAAGCATGAAAACTCAAAAAAAAAAAAGCAAAAAAAGCATAAAAAATGCAATCTCAATGCACTTAGTTTTTCCTAATTCGTATAGAAATTGAATATCTAATGGTTGCTTATAAAATTGAGCAATAAGCATTTTGCTTAAAATCCGGTCTCTAATAATCACCTTTTATTTGTTATTTGACCTATTTATTTCAGAGACAAACATAATAATCTATATATAATAATTGCGGTGTGTCCGTCTGTCCGTCTGTCACGCTCTGTTTGACCAACTTTCCGTTGGAATTTTGAAGCGAAATTTTGCAGCCTTATAGAGGACGTTATGGAGAGTCCTGGAAAAATACTCGGGTCCCGAAATTCCTATAACTTTTTGAGTTATTAATTCTTAAAGTTACGATTTCTCCCATAGGAAATGTATAGAGAAATATTAAAGTATTCTTTGAAGTTGTGTATTCTATGAAGGTAAACAAATCCTCAAGCAGGCACTGGATTGGAATTCGTAGTAATAATAATTTTCTTTTTATAATTAAGAAAAGGCGAGGGTCCGCCGCAGGCGGCCCGAGCCAGTGGCTGGGGGTCCAGGGGGGCGTAGCCCCCCGTCTAGACGCCAGCCCGTTTCTCATATTTAAGGCGAGGGTCCGCCGCAGGCGGGCCCGAGCCAGCAGGTGGGGGGTCCAGGGGGGCGTAGCCCCCATGTCTAGACGCCAGCCCGTTTCTCATATTTAAGAAAGGCGAGGGTCCGCCGCAGGCGGGCCCGAGCCAGCGGCTGGGGGTCCAGGGGGGCGTAGCCCCCCGTCTAGACGCCAGCCCGTTTCTCATATTTAAGAAAGGCGAGGGTCCGCCGCAGGCGGGCCCGAGCCAGTGGCTGGGGGGTCCCAGGGGGCGTAGCCCCCCTGGCTAGACGCGAAGCCCGCCGAAGGCGGGCGGCGCGGCTGAAGTAAAACAATAAAGCGATTATTATTATTTTTTATTATAAAAGAGAGAAAAATAATATTTAATAAAAGCTTTATTTAAATCGTTGTAATCAGATGAAAGAATTAAAATGATTTAATTTGTTATTTTATTAAAGCGACTTTGTCTATATTCAAAACCAATAAATCAATCATTTTATGATTAATATAAACTTAATCCAACGTTTTCCATACTGTGAGGCGCACCTTCCTAGGGAGGCCCGAACTAGTCTAAGGGGAGGCGCGAATATTAGCAATTTTCTAAATTGATATAATGATATTTTTTTGGCTGGTGGAATTTTTGTATCAGGAATGAAAGTTTGAACAAAATGCAGCAAATTTTTTTTTTTTAATATATTTTTAACAGCTGAGTTTCGGTTTTGATTAAAGCCATCTTCGGTTAAAAATATATTTTTTAAAGAAAAAAATTCTGACTGCGTTTCTTCAAGAAGAGTTTTCCGAAGGCTAATATTTTCAAAATAGATTAGATTTTAGTGATGGAAAGATACTCTAGAGTCAGCACTTGCAGTTCCGGGGCCTTTGGTGGGAATAAGCCGGTAAAGTTGCGGGAAGATGGTTTTTCGCAAATATTCCAAAAACTATGCGGTTTTTCGCAAAAATTCATCTATACAAAAATAAGGCCCCGGTACTTGAAGTGCTGACTCTAGACTATCTTTCCATCACTAAAATACAATCTATTCTGAAATTAATAGCCTTCAGAAAACTTGCCCATTATTGTCACCAGCTCTCCGATTATAAATACAAGTCTTGTAATAATAATATTTTGTATTATTCAATTTTTTTGAAAAAAAAAAAATTTTTTGAATGGCTTGCTAATGAACAATGAAAAAATTCCATCCTTTTCAAACAAGGCTCTGCCTAGTTTAAAATTTTTGTGTTTGTATTATATTATAAAAGGGGGGGAAGGCGTTATCCAATTAAATATTTTTAAGGGAGGCATGGTAACATAAAGTTTGGAAACCACCGTCTTAAACAGAGGCTCTTTTTTGGAGGTCACCGCCCCTCCTCCCCCTCCAGCAAGAGTGGGGTCGTCCACATATTGCGCAAAGCCTAGTCCCCCCATGTCACAGTTGTCACATACAAACAAACCCCCTACAAATATTATGTCACAACATAGAACTACCCCCCCCCTCGAATAAAATTTCTCATACAAAATTAATATCATTTTACATTTTTTTTTGAAAGTAAATTTTCCCTAGTGACTCAAATAATCACTCCATTTTTCCCTATTGTGAAAATCATTCGACATTTATTTATTTGTTTATTTTTTTCTTCAAAAAATTTTATAAATTCAACTTTGAATTGTTATGTCCCACTTAGAGAAACCCCCAGGTCCCCATGCCACAATTAGTAACGTTTTGTCCAGACCCCTCCCCCTCCCTAAAGCGTTACTTAATATGTGGACAACCCTAGAGAGAAAAAGATGTCTCTATGACGATCATGGATAATTTTTTTTATATTCTAAAAATCGACTTTAATTTGTATAGATAATTTTTTTGAATAAATTCAAGTCGGCTTCACTAGTTGTAACATTAAAGTAATTAATTAAAATTATTCAAAAACACTAGGCGATATATTTAAAGTAGTACGACCACAAATGTTAGAGCCGATTTTCAAAAAATTAAAAAAAAATACATTAGTAAAGTTGATGTTTCAGTCGCAGAATGGTCCAACTTCAGAGCCGGAAGAAAATCATTATTGCAAATACGAATATACAAATTTAACCAAATATACGTTGAGTGTTAAATTGACTTTCTTCTGAAGATGGTCAATACAAGGACCGAAACGTCAGTCGAAAATTTACTAGCTATGCCTTTTATTTCATTTTCTCCAACCCTGTCTAAAATATTTTCTTACTTAATTTTAATAGCGTTATTAAAGATAATGAATTTATCGCCGTTCCTTGCGAATTTCGTTTATTTCATTTTCATAAGAGAGCGAGAGAGAGAGAGAATGAATATTGACAACCCGGGGAGACGCTCAAGAGAAATGCTATTTATAAGAGCGTTAAATTGGATTAGCTTTCTAGATATCCAGGTCCATTAATCTTCTTTATAATCTTGTTTATAAATTATAAAACCCTTCGCATTCAAATAAATACACCTATAATTTTAATTCATCTTTATTTCCTTCATTTGACGTCAAAGGAGAGATATCTAAATCACAGTAGAAAAAAAATTTTTTTGGAAGTAGCGATAATTTTGTTTTTTAATGAGCCGAGAAATAGACGAACAAGTTGATTGAAAAGTGAATAGCTTAAATATCACTTTCATATAAATCGCTCATTTTAAATATTTACATCAACATAACAATAGCATTTTTTTTTTTTTGAATTATGTGTGTGTTTGTGACGTAATACAAACTTTTTGTCCGGGACCCACTCACAGAAATTTTTGACCCATTACTACATAAGGATAACGAATATAGGCTATCTATTTGACCGGGACAGTCCAGGTTTACTTCACGTCCCGGAAAAAATTAAATTTGATTTTAGAAGACTTTTTTCTCATTCACACTCGCACAGTCTTTTCGGCAACTTAGGCCATGCAAGACTTTTTACGATAACCGTTGTATTGAATATATCTATTGGGGATTCAGGCATTTCTATTTAAGCCATTTGGTATCCAAATGCCTTGAATAAAACCATCGGACTGCCTGGGGTGAACTCGTGACCTTTGGTATAGGAGTAGGTAGGCACGCTACCTATTACGCAAAACCCGGGGGCGGGTGTCCCGGTTGAAAATTTTAGAAATCTGACAAGCCTACCTATAGGAAACTAAATATATTTCGTCACAAAAAATTTACAATCATTTTTTAATCAGGAATGAAAGTTAGAAAAAAACGCAGCCAAAACTTTTTTCCTCTAAAAATATATTTTAAAGCTGACGTTTTGGCTTTGGTCAAGTTATCCTCGGAGCTGTTATTAGTCACTATATACATATATTCAAATATATACAATTCAAAATATATGTATATAATGACTAATAACAGCTCCGAGGATGCCTTTGACCAAAGCCGAAGCGTCAGCTGTTAAAATATATTTTTAAAGAAAACATTTTGGCTGCGTTTTCTTCTAACTTTCATTCCTGATACAAATTCGATCAGCCATTAAATACCCTTATTTTTTTAAATAATGGCATCCCCTCGCGGAACACTTGGGACTTTTTCGAGGACCACCAGTTGGGAACGACTGATATAATCAAAAGAGAATAAATCTAAGGTAAAACCTTAAATGGTTTTAGAACACGAAAAATGGATTATATAAAAATTCCTCCCATGCTTTTGGGATCACTGCTCTATGCCATTAAAAGAGAATATGACATTCTTATTATTAGAGACTGCATTCCTATGCAATTGTCTATTCTATTACTAAAATGTAGGTCCCGGAAAACCAAAAAATAATAGCAACGAAATACTAACGAAATAATCTGAATGCACCAATTCGTAATAGATTAAAGCACCAGGAATAAAAATTAAACATTAAATTACACCAATCTATAATTTTATATTTCTAAATCTCTATGTATGTATACATAAACGTATTTTCAAAATAAACCAAAATAAAAAATAAATTATAAGAGAGCAAGGGGGCTTTGGGAGGGGGGGGTCAGACGCCCCACGAGATCTAATAAAATGACATCAATAAGATGTTATTTTTTTATAGAAATTTACCAAAATATTTATCTCTAAAGATAGATAAATAGACGGGAATATAAAATCGAAATAAATAATATTAATAAAAAATGTTCTTAATGTTCAAAATTCGTCTGTATAAATCTCAAAACCGTTTAAGATTAAAATACTTCCTTTTATTCTAGCAAATAATCATTTTGTCATGTTTTTAATAATTTACTGTTTGAATTCGTCAAAGATTTACATATCAGTAAATAGTGTATTTAAAAATGAATTAGAATTTTTAAAATTCCAAGAGGTACTCACCAAATGAAGGATTTCTGGAATTAAAACCGATGAGAGTTCAGACCACGTCAAACAGGTACGGCTTCCTCTGCCTTACTGAGTGAAGCATAAAGGATGACCAGGTTTGAAGCCGTCGTCAACCTGTCGAAACAAGAACAAAGCCATGTAGAAAAATGTATCTATATATGTTTGTCTGTGTATGTGTGAGAGAGAGAACAAAGGTTCATTATATAATTTCCAATTTGGAAGCAAAGAAATTATTTTTTAAAAAATCTGGTGTGAGAAATGAAAATAGGAATTTAATATCCGAGGGTAAATTTATATAAATAATTTGTTTGCATATACACTACCGACAGAATTGAGGCAGGTTGCAATATTTTTACAAAAATCAGAAGAACACGAATCTCTCTATCGTTAAAATAATAATATATGCATACTATGAATTAATCAGCTTGATCTAACTATAAAAAATGTTAATTTACGCATACAGATAATAAATTAATTAGAAGCAGTAAAATTAGTTCATTTTAAAATCATTAGTATTAAGATTTAAGTCCAAAGCCAGGTAAGAGTTCAGAAACTAAGAAACTATTAAAATTACAGCTTTTAACCTGGATACGCCATGCTGAGGCTCAAATATCTACACTGTCTGTCCAATCATTCTTAATAATATTTGAATGAGCAAGTTTTTATTAATATAATTTAAAAAACTTTCGGCTTGAGAGCCTTTCAAGAATTATGTAAGCTGTTTAAGATCCCCACTCCAATACTTGTCAGCAATAATAATCAAACATTTTGTTCACGTAGTCGCGATCATCCA